>CM021109.1:582910553-583151521 GCA_007115665.2 Sequoiadendron giganteum
CATACTTTCTAGGTTAGTTCGTTGTGTTTTTAAGATAGTTCATTACGCTTCACTGTAGATTAACATTCATTTGTTTACTGTAGATTTAAATGTTGTTCATGGGGATTATACTTAATAACTATTTTCAAATGCATGGTGGTTTTAGTGGAAGTAATAATGATGACTAATGGGAAGATTAAACTAAATCTTATTTGGAATTCATTCATGGAATTTAGCATTGTTATTTTCTAGATTAATATTTATTTTCTCTCAAGTGTAAAATAGACTTTATTTTCAAGTTAATTTAAATTCTGAATTTTAGATTAAGAGTGAAATTAGTTACATTCTAATTTTTGCATGAATCAATTATAATTAATTCAAATGGAGTCTGAATGAGTGTTAGTTAAGGGATAAGATAGGGTTAGTCTTTAGAAATTAGTTGCTAAGTTCCACTCCTGAGAGCTCCTGAAGGCTCTTGAAGGAGTCAGATCAAAATCAAAAGTCACTGTTTACAATACAAAACCCCATAATCTTTGGAGACATCCTTATCGCATATAGCTCTAAGACACACCTTGTTCGATAATTAAAATATTAAATGATGCAAGATGTGACACCAACGACTTTCCCATCATTTGTTAAGAATGGATATACAGTACTAGCCACAACTCCTACTTATGTTGTAGGTAATAAGGATTTTGAAAACTATGAAAAAGTAAAGCATCAATGCAATTACTAAACTTATCCACATCCCAGTGTCAGTTATCAGTAGGGGATTAAGAGATTTTCTTTGCAGCTCCCCCTAGGCCAAAGGCCTGAAACTAATTCTTGGAGGAATTACTAGAAGCAGATTCTAGTGTAGGCACATTTACTTCACCAGAGGAACTTTTCTTCACCCAGTCCTTTTGCATTTGCTTCATGATTACATCTTTAGTGACTTTTTCTTTTTCCTTAACATCCTTCTGCATGTTTCTCCTTTGATTTATCGAACCTTTTCTATTCCAACAAAATCTAGCAACGTGACCAAATTTGTTTCAGTCATAGCACACAATATTTTTTTGTCCAGACTACTTGTTCCACTAATTTTCTTTTGATCTACACTGGTTATCAGTATGGCCAAATCTATTGCATGTATAACATCTGAAATTTCTATGAAAGTTTTTCATCACATTTTTGCATTTATTTGACTTGTGACCAAACTTATTACAATTAAAACATTGACTTGGGAATGATGGACCACTTGGATTCATCTTGCTTCTACATTAGGTAGCCATGTGTCCAAATTTATTACAACTGAAACAATATCCATTGAATATTTGAGCATTAGGTTGCCTTATCAGATACCTTTCAGCATTATTTATCTTATTTCCTTGTCTGAATCTCCTTTGTCCAGAAATTCCTTTGTCCAAAATTTCTTTGTCCAAATTTTGAACTTTCTCCTTCCTCATATCCAAGACCTCTCTTGTCACCATAAGTCCTCTGAATTTTAATCATTTCATCAAGCTTGGTTGAGCTAACTTTGAACTTCTCCTTGTACTCATTTGTAGTATCAAGTTCATCTCAGAGATCATCAATCTATTTTTCCAGCACTTCCTCATTATTTTTAGATTGTTCCAGTTCATTGTGCAATCAACTACATACTTCAAATTTTTCTTTCAAGGACTGTGCTAGGTTCTCTTCATTCTTCTTTTTGTCTTCAATATCCTTAGTCATCCTCATCATGATAGATTTTGTTTCATGCTTTAGGACTGCATTATCTCTGGTAAGCTTTTCACATTATTTTTTATTTTCCTTCAAGGCTTGACTCAGTTGCTCATCTACAATGCTTTTACTGTCATTTTTCTTAATCTAATCACAGAGTTCCTTTATCTTCTCCCTGGACTTATTGATTTTGTATTTTAATGATTAAATGATTATTTTAGCATTCTCAAGACTTTCTTGTAATTCTCGGTTCTTAGATTTTCACTGGTCAAGATCATCTAAGGCCACCAAAAGTTGTTGTTTAAGACTGCTTGAATCCATTGAAGCACTTTCCAAGATCTCCCCAAGTTGTTAGACTTCTTCTGAGGAACTTGCTCTGATACCAATTTTTGGAATCAAGCAACACTGAGAAGGGGGTGAATCAATGTTTTGCAATTTCTAACTTTATTGATCTGATCCTTCAAGCATTTAAAACATTCATTCAAAATAAATATGCAAGAACATAAAACAAACAACCACAACACTATAACACGAGAATTTTTATGTGGAAACCTTGTTAGGGAAAAACCACAGTGGATGTCCAATCCACAATATGATCTGAGTAATAATCAAATGAAGTTTACAATATGGGGAATGCACTTGCATTTAGGCACACTACCTAGAGCTCACTACTCAAAGAAGACTAACTGTCTTACAAATATAATCAGATTAAATCCATCTAAGAAATTGAACTGAGAGATTAGCATCCACATATGCTTGATTATGGTTTTGATTAGGCTCAACAATCAATCTTTTGTCCTTCTGACTGATTCTACACTTTTTCTCTACTCTGCTCAAACTTGCATCATAAAATCCTTAATGCACAAGTAAAACTATGCATAATCGCTCTTTTGCACTTCTAATATTCACAATTCACATCGACACACCTTCTTTGTATGTCAAAATGATATGAACGATCACTTATATATATTTGTGACCAAGAATTTAATCGCAATATGTGGGCATCAATAGAACACAAAAATATTTACAACTGTCGGCCCAAAACATGAGTAATGTATAATGCACATCCACAACAGTCAACCATAACTTAGTTAGGACCCAAACAAAAATGCTTGAACACAAAAACACTTGAATAATTACTTTTTGAATTTGTGGAATATGTTATGATAATCGAGTCGGCCTCCATGCACTGGTAAACAAAAAATTAACCAATTAGATCTTCCAACTCGCACATGGATCAATATGAGCCACTTAGATTCATGAATAACACAAAGCATACATCGATCAACGTTCCTTGAGATACACAGCACAAAATATTAACATAAAATCTTCATGTGAATCGATAAACACAAAACTGTCGGATGCTTTGTTCTTCCTTAACTATTTGCAATCGGACTGCTGGTGTGATCAAATGATGAGGTGTGGATCTAATCACTGACTAGGATTTCCATCAATGACAACACCAAATGATATTCATAGTGTCTCTTTCCAACAAAAGAGAATTTGTATTCAAGGATGCAAATAAAGATAAGGTTGAAGCATCCATGAAATACAAGGAAGTAGTCTCTACATCAGAACATGAAGAAACTGATGAGGAAGAAGCAAACTTTATCGAAAGACTAAGGAGAGGATCCAACAAGTATAAAGGTAATTTACCCTTCAAGTGTTTTAACTATGGTAGAATAGGTCATTTTTATTTTAAATGTCCCTATATTAAGAAGGATAACTCTAATCAAGAGGAAGATAGTAAGAAAAAGAAACCTAACTTCCCTAAGAAGAAGATCTTTGGGAAGAAGAAGTGTATGTACATTCAAGAGGAAATTGATTCATCTAAGGCTAGTGATAGTTCAAATGATCAAAAATACTATGCCCTTGTAATTGAGGAAGAAGAAGAATTTATTTTTATGGAAAAATACTCTAAAGAACAAAAGGCTAGAAAAGTTGAAGACCTTTGTGAAGAAGGTGAAGAGAAAGTTGAAGTTTATTTTGAAGGGTAGTTAATCAGTGCTTTAGAATAATTTGATAACCTAAGAGAGGAGGTTGATGGTTTGAGAAAGGAGAATAAGCATCTTAAGAAGCATACACAAAAGGAAGCCGAAAATCTAACCAAAAATCTTGAAGAGTCCAACCAGATGGTGGTAAGCTTGAAGTTGCAAGTGGAGGAAGCCAAAACAATTGAAGAAGTTGTTAAATCTAAGTTGTAGTCTAAGGTTAATAAATGTATGAGTCTTGAGGCAGAAATAGTTTCCCTAAGAAAGGAGTCGGAAAAGGCTAGAGAACAAATAGAAAAAGGTCTAAAGCTGAAAGGGGGATCAGAGATTCTTGATGGATTGTTAAGCACACAAAAAGCCTTCTAACAAAGAGAAATCTGACTTACGACTTGAGAAAGGTAAAAGAAAATTTATTGACACTCCAGGAAAACTGTATGAAATATTTAGAGTAGGAGAAAAGTCTAATACATATGGAGAGAAATCCTACAAGGAGAACACCTCTAAAGAGGAAAAGAATGTAGCTGAGTTGAAGAAGGTTTTTGAGAAAAGTGAAGAAAATAATCTTGTTGTAGATAAGAAGAATAACCAATCAATTCCTAACCAATAGAAGAAGAATTGGTGTTGAAGGATTCACAAGGGTGAGAGATCTAAGGAAGCCAAGACAAAGAAGACCTCCTCATATGGCTCAAGGATATGCTATGACTAGGTACTCTTTATACTTTTATGGATATTGTTATACATGTAATCAATTTGGTCATAGGCCTAGAGAGTGTAGAGTCATTCCTAAAAGGAGTACAAAATTTGTAAGCAAAAATTATTTTTCTCCTTTAATGGATATGAGTGTAATGTGTTACAATTGCAATAATTTTGGTCATATAGCTAGAAATTGTAGAAAAAAATTCATAAGACCAAATGTTCAGTCTGAGAAGAAGAAAAACACACCTCCCAAAGTGAACAAGGATTCTAAAGTTCCTAAGAAAGAGGAAGAGAAGGAAGAAAAGAAACCTAGGAAGGTGTGGAAGGTGTGGAAGGAGAAAGAGTAGAATCTCATGCAATCAATGATTTCACAAACAACATTACATGTCAAATATAAAATTATGTGGGTAGTTGATAATGGTTGCTCCAATCATATGACTAGAGATAAAAGAAAATTCATCCAACTCAAGAAATGCAAAGAAGGATCAATCAATTTGGGTGATAATACTACTGTGAAGATTTGTGGAAAAGTAATTTTGAGCATAGATGGTAAAAATACCACCAAATATGTTCTTTATGTTGAAGGTTTAAATCACAACCTACTGAGTGTTAGTCAAATGTGTGATAATGGGTATAAAGTCACATTTAATTTAGAAGGTTGTAAAATAAGAAATAATGGAAAGATAATTGCACAAGGAATAAGGACTGCTAGCAATCTTTACAACCTCTGTGACGTGAATGGTCAGAATTGTCTAATAATTAAAGTAGATGAGAGTTGGTTGTGGCATAGGAGATAGGGGTGTGCCAATTTTGACAATTTGGTAAAAGTAAGTTCAAGGGGACTAGTTAGACACATACCTAAGATAACAAAGCCTACAAACACCATTTGCAAAGAATGCCAATAGGGAAAAAAACAAGGGTTAAGTTTCAAACAAAGGAATATTCAACCACAAAACCCTTGCAATTAGTCCATATTTATTTGTATGGTCCCACAAGGACAAAATGATTGAAAGGTGAAAAATATTTCATGTTGTTGATTGATGACTACACTAGAATGGCATGGGTAACCTTTGTAAAGGATAAGTCGGAAGCATTTGAAAAATTCAAGATATTTAGATACTTGGTTCAGAAGGATACTAGTAGAAGAATCAAATGCTTAAGATTAGATAGAGGTGGAGAATTCACATCAAGTGAATTTGTTAGATATTGTAAAAATCATGTAATCAAATGGCAATATTCTACACCAAGAACTCCATAATAGAATGGAGTAGTTGAAAGAAGGAATAAAATGGTTAAATATATCGCTATAGCCATGTAGAGTGAGGCCAAATTAGTAGATATGTTTTAGAGAGAAGTGGTCCATTCTGCAATTTATATTCAAAATATATCTCAAATAAGAGAAAATAGTGGTAAGACACCCTCTGAACTGTGGTATAGCAAGCCTACATTTGTCAAGTATTTCAAGGTGTTTGGTAGAAGATGCTACATCAAGAGAGAATATGAAAACTTGGGAAGCTTTGATTCTAGATGTGATGAAGGAATATTTCTAGGATATTCCACCTAAAGCAAAGCTTACAAGTGTTATAACAAGAGGTTGCACAAAATTGTTGAGAGCATCAATGTCAGAATTGATGAAGATATGACACATGCTAATCCTGACAGAAATAACTTTTAAGTTGAATCAAAAGATTAAGAAGAAATTTCTACTAATGAAGAAGGGCATGAAGAATTTTTTAATGAAAAATAAACTACAAGATATGTTCAAAAGAATCTTCCTGCATATCAGATTATAGGTGATAAAATGATAATATCAAACAAGGAGAAGACTTACAAAGAATAAGGAAAAAGTATTTTTTCCTCTCTTGTCATAAGTTGAATCAAAGAGTTATACTGAGGCCAACAAGGATGAGAGCTGGATAAAATCCATGGAAGAGGAATTGAATCAAATTGAGAAAAATAAGACATGGGAATTGGTTCCTATACCCCCAAGCAAAACTATCATAAGTACTAAATAGGTGTTTACAAATAAGTTGAATGAGGATGGTGTTCTAGTAAGGAACAAGGAAAGGTTGGAATGAAAAGGATATGCACAAGTTGAAGGTATTGACTTTGAACAAACATTTTCACCCGTTGCAAGATTAGAAGCAATAAGAATGTTTCTTGCATTTTCAGTGTACAAAGGATTTAAAGTATATCAAATAGGTTTTAAATCTACATTCCTGAATGGAAACCTTGTAGAAGAAGTCTACATTGAATAACCAAAGGGTTTTCAACTTTCAGAAGAAGATTATGTATGCATATTGAGGAAGGAATTTTATGGTCTAAATCAAGAGCCATCATCATTTGAGTCTCCCTCTTCCTCCTCAACAAGGCAAAAAGAGGAAAAAATCCCGATCTGAGAAGCAATGCCAAACCAAAATAGGGGCCAAAGACCCAAAAAAGGTTCCAAAACAAAAAAATAAGCATGAAATCCTGACTGCCATTTGGAAACCAAGAAATGACCAGCAAAGACAAACCACCAGCCTTCCTCCAACCACCAGCTCAGTAGAGCATCCACTACCGACAGTGCATCATAGAGATATACGCTCTCCACAGCTGCAAGAGCAACCATAAACACATCCAAAGAAGAAAGAAGAGGATGCCCAGGAAGATCACACCACCCATCCTCCTCTCCAACATCCACATAAACCTCAATGCCATTTGAGGATTCAAAAATCCCATACCCGCCTGAGCTGCTTCACCTACAGAGTGAGCCAAGACCCAAGCAAGCACCCGAAAGAGACCCAACAATAGCACGAGAGAACAACCAACGACTTTGACGAACACCAACTCCCTCCATGACCGCATCGGCCTCATCTCCCTCCTCATCTTCATCATCCCCATCACTGCCCTCACCTTCATCTTCTTTAGATTTCAAAATCAGGCCTTTGTTCCCACTCTTGCCCAACACCATTTTGTTTTGTTCCTTTGGCTTAATGTTGAAATGGTTTTAATATCAGATTAATAAAGTTCAAATTCACAGAACACTGATTCACCCCCCCTCTCAGTGTTCCCTTGAGTCCAATAATTGGTATCAAAGCCTAGTTCCTCGAAAGATGTTTAGTAGCTTGAGGTAGGTCTTAGAATGTAATGGACTCTTGTAGTCTTCAATAGCTACTTATGGTGGCACTTGATGACCTTCATCAGTCTAAAGCAGAATTTCGAGAATTGAAAGAAAATCTTAGGGATGCTAAGAAATTCATTCAAAAATTGAAGGATCAGATTGTCAAATCCAGGGAGGAGAGAAAGGATCTAGGAGACCAGATTAAGAAACAAAAGAGTGAAAACATGGATGATGCTCACCTTAATCAAACTTTGAAGGAAATAAATGAAGAATGTGAAAATCTTGCTAGAGATAATGCTACCCTAAAACATGAAATGGAATATATGGTGATGAAGCTGACTAAAGAGATTGAAGAAAGGAAGAAGAATGAGGAGAACCTTGCTCAATCCTTAAAAGAAAAATCTGATGAATGCAAAAGATTAAATGGACAATTCATTCATATGGAAAGTGAACTACTACATTCCAAAAACAATGAAGAAGATCTTGAAAAATAGATTGTTATTCTCAAGAATGAACTTACTACTGCAAATGAATACAAGGAGAAATTCAAGATTATTTTAGTTAAGGTTGATGAGTTGACTCAAGGAGAGAAGAATGGAAATGACAAGAAAGGTCTTGGATATGAAAAAGGAGAAAGCTCCGGATCTGGACAAAATAATTTTAGGCAAAGAAACCAGATGAACAAAGGTGGAAGGTATCCGATAAGACAACCTAATTGTCAAAAGTTTAATGGATACTATTTTTATTGCAATAAATTCGGTCATATGGCTGCTCAATGTGGAAGTAATATGAAATCAAGAGATTCATCATTTTTTGGTTAGTGTTTCAATTGCAAAAAGTTTGGTCATAAATCAAATGAATGGAAAAATATGTCAAACTACTTTGTCAGTAAAAGGAATGTTGAATATTATACCTATGGAAGATTTGAGCATATTTCTAATCAATTTAGATCAAGAATAAATCAATGGAATGATTTTTTTGAACAAGTAAATATTGTGTGTTACAATTGCAATAGATACGGTCACATTGCAAGATTCTGTAGAAACAAAAATGTGAATAAAAGAGGTCCAATATACAAAGACAAAAATACATAGAAAAATGATAAAGGAAAAGGAAAAGTGACTATTGATGAAATACAAGATTAGATGAATATGACATGGATAAGGAAGAATGCGTCTGATTCTGGAAATGGTTTTGCACCGGAACCTGCTTCCGATAATTCTTCTAGAAATTGATCTCAGGCCACTGGCCTAGGGGGAGTTTTTCAAGAAAATATTTTCCCCTATCCGTAGTTGGTACCGCAATGTGAAGGATGATAAAAAAAGGTGTATCAATGATATTCAAAGGTTTTGGAAAATATTCACAATAAATTTCAAGAAATCATAGGTCCGCGGAAGAATTTTTCCCTCTCTGTCTGACAAAATAGAGTATCTGGGAAACTTGGGGCAAAATAAATTATTGCAAGTGTGTGAAATATAAAAGACAAGTTGGAACTCTCATTTATCACTTTGCATCAAAGGAGAAATGAAGGAGAACACTTGATAGCAGAATTTGAAGTAGTAAATTTAATTTGGCAGCGAATCTCAAAACACATTAGGTATTTCAACTATTTTGGATTTTCCATATAATTTTGTGTGCAGTTGATAAATGTAAAATATGAAAGGAAGAATGGAAAAAATCAAAGGGTCAATCAATTTGGATGAATACAATAGTGAAAATATTAGGTCCATGAGGAATTTGTTGTTATCCAATGAATTGAAGCAGTTAAGAGAAGACAAACATAAGAATTTGGATATTTGGAATGAGTTTCTATACTTTGAGAATGTGAAAGT
Organism: Sequoiadendron giganteum; assembly: GCA_007115665.2. Classification (NCBI taxonomy): domain Eukaryota; kingdom Viridiplantae; phylum Streptophyta; class Pinopsida; order Cupressales; family Cupressaceae; genus Sequoiadendron; species Sequoiadendron giganteum. The sequence continues at coordinate 582,919,853 of CM021109.1, forward strand.
CGTTAAATTAATTTTGAATAGATTGCATAATGACACCTTGATTCTAGACAAACTCTACATCATTTTGAAGGAATTAATTGAAAATTTGACTGGATTATGTAAAGTCGGGGACATACCAAGAAAGAAATCCATCTGAAATAAAGAAGTTGAAACCCTAACCAGAATAATTGGAGATCAAAGGGCATTGATAATCTTGACAATCAAGAACCCTGTTACAAAGTACATTGCACACAAAATATCATATAAAGTCTATTTTTAGAAACAAAGAAGGAGCAACCTCGGTTGGTGCAGTCTACATCTCTCACAAGATGATAATGGAAGGTCAAGAATTTGACCTATACAAACTGTTAAAGGATCAATTGATGGAGAATGTGCAATTAAAAAAAGAGACAGGCTACCCTTTCAGGTTTGGTACTTTGGTCATATGCTTAGTAATGTATTTTCTAAATTGTTTGTTGATGATCAAAAATGTGGTGTAGAAAGTAAATGAATTGGTATGCAAACAAATCTACTCACACTCTAAGAGCTTGGCCAATTGGGATCAAGAATTTGGAAATTTATTTAAGAGTTTACTAGGAAAGTTTGGCTTAGTTGGTATTTCTCTTCCAGTAAGAGCACTTGAAGTTGGTTCCTCTTTTGGTGGCATAGAGAAAAAGAAGAAAAGACAAAAAGAAACAATTTAATATAGTCCTCTAGAATGCAAGATTCCTAGAATTGAAGGAAAAGGAAAGGAATAGGAAATTGTGGATATACCAGATGAAGAAACTAAGGATCCATAGGGAAATGAACCAGAATTAGCTAAATTAGAACAAGAAAAGGAAATGTACGAAGAAAGTGAGGAAGTAGATGACTTGATAAAGGAGAAGCTCCAACACAAGGAAGGTGGAATGTATAAAATTATCAAATTATGGTCCATCAGACCCTCATATGATCAAGATGCGATTCTAGGTGTTCTAAGTGCTCATATTGTGCAAAGTTAGATCAAATTGGAAAATTTGTAGAATATCTTACTTGAAGAAATGATTGAATGCATAAAAGCAACAATGAACTCTGAGTCTCAAAACAAAGAATAAAATGAAGTTATCTCTCATTTGAAGGGATAGTTTAGGCTATCACTTATCAAATTGAAAAAAAAATGAATGAGCTAAGGAAACGTATAAGTGCAGCGAATAACATCTATAACTATTGCATTTGTTGGCCTCATGCAGTTGGAAAATACAAAGAGAAATTGGAGCAGATTGAAATATAGTTGAGTGGGATTGGAAAAAGCTTTGATATGTTTTAGGATCAGGATGGTAAAATCAAGAAAAGGATTTGAGATCTACAGTCTGAGCACACAAAATTTTAGTTCACTAAGAACACACTTGTGGACACCTTTTGGAAAGTGAAGGACCTAACTGAATGCATATTGGAACAAATGGTTGAGATACTAAGGAAAGGTGAAAATCTAGAGGAAGTGATTATAATTCCAGAATCCCTCACTGAGATTGTCAACAAGAAATCCAAGAATTAAAAAAATATCATAATCATTGGGATTACAATAGATGCTAGGAAGAAATTCCTTCTGAAGATGAAGGGAAACCACAAGATAATTTTCTAACTCAAGTAACAGTTGTTATTTTGCAAAATTTTGAATTAGTTTTGAAGTTTTTGGAGATTGAACACATGTTTCGATATATTGTTTCTATATTTTTTCATTGATGTCAATGGGGGAAAGAGAGCATTGAAAAATTCCTCATCAATCTTAGGGGGAGCTATGTTTTGAAATTTTGATTTAGCAGTGTACTCATATTGATTCTGACACTTAGCCATTTTTCACTAAGCGTTGCCATCAATTCCAAAGGGGGAGATTGTTGGCATATGGCTTCTAGTGTTGTCATTGAAGGCAACCTAAGTCATTCATTTGGTCTATAGCCTAGTCTTGGTTTATACCAGCTTAACAAAATGCAGAATAGGGCATCCAGTTAAAGGTAAAGATGTTGATCTGAATTCCTCACTGGACTATTATTTTGAGTTATAGATCTCATAGGAAGGTTTTTTGATGTTCATACTACCTTATTCGAGAAGTATATTGATGCACATTCACTGGTGTATGATCTAGGACATCCGGTGCACTAATTTTCTAATTATCTATGTTAGAAGGCCGACTTGGCAAAATTAGTCATTGTAGATGTTTAAGAAGAAATTGGTTAAATGTTTTTGTGCTTGAATATGTTTATTTGGGTCCTCTCTATTACTTAACCGGATTTGGAGGTTACGCATAAAGAATTTATGGTGAATTTAGCCAATAGTTGAAAAATATTTTGTGTTTTATGCAAGCCGACATATGAATGATTAAATCCTTGATAGCGGATATATATAGATAAGATCAGTTGTATCATTTTGAGATAGTGAATGTGCAGTATGTGAAGTATATTAGTGTATAGTGTAAAATTCAGAAGGGTAGCATTGTGAATTCATTTGTACATGAATTTATGTTGTGAATTGTAGAGAAGAGCAGAGCAGAGTAGAGCGAAGAGAAGAATCATACAGAAGATTCCAAATCTATTTTATGAGCCTAATCGGAATTGTAACCTAGCATAAGTAGATGCTACTACTTTAGTTCAACCTTCAGATGGTTTTAATCTAAACATTTTGTAAGGTAGTGAGCCTTCCCTTTTGAGAAATAAGCTCTAGGTAGTGTGCGTGAATGCAAGTGCATTCCCTTTTGTAAAACTTATATTTGAGTACTCAAATTATGGATTAACCTCCACTGTGGTTTTTCCCCTAACAGGGTTTCCACACAAAAATCCTTGTGTTATGGTGCTATGGATGATTACTTTATGTTTTTTAATCTTTCCTTTGGCTTAATGTTGAAATGGTTTTAATATCAGATTAATAAAGTTCAAATTTGTAGAACACTAATTCATCCCCCCTCTTAGTGTTCCCTTGAGTCCAACAGGAAAACCATCAAAGACAACATACAAATCTAAAAATATCTATTTCATTTTCTCTTTTCTCCCCTTTGCACAACTAACTTATTAACACTCTCCCCCCCTTTGATACTTTCCTTTTTCACATGAATTCTCTCTCTCTCTCTCTCTCCCCATTTGACATCAATGGAAAATGATAAAATATTTTGCATTATTCTTCCCCTTTGACATAGAACCAAGATACTTGCAAATAATCTAAATAATCCCCCTTAGGAGTACACACCAATCAACTTAGCAACCTCTGAACCATGACAACATATATTCCATACTAGAACAATGCCACTACCTACTCCCCCTAAGAGGTAGCCACCAAATCCCCCTGAGAGGTAGCCACCAACACCAATCTAGACAAAGAATGAATCCATAGATCCACTTCACTAATGCATCTCTATATGCATCTAGTTTAAATAAGGAAGGGAAATAACCCCCAACTTCTCCTGAAGATACTCAAAAGTATCCTTAAGAAGAGCCATAGTAAATATATAGCAATGTGATCCTTTGTAGGTACATACTCAAGATTTACTTCATTATCCATAAATTTACCTCTTAAAAATTGATACCTAATTGATATATTCTTTTTTATTGAATGCATCACTAGATTCTTTGAAATATTGGTTGCACTTGTATTATCACAAAAGATAAAAATAGGCTCATCATATACTATTCTGATATCTTTCAATGTTTGTCTCATCCATAATACCTATGTGCATCAAGATGTTGTTGCAATATACTCAACCTCTATGGTAGATAAAGAAACAAAATCTTGTTTCTTGCTAAGCCATGATACCAATTTTCATCCAAGAAAGAATGCACCACCACTAGTACTTTTCCTGTCATCAACACAACCATCCCAATATGCATTTGTATAAGCACTCAATGTGAAATCAGTATCCTTAGGATACCATAAGCCAAAATTTGGAGTGCCTTTCAAATATCTAAATATCCTCTTCACTGCTATAACATGTGTCTCTTTAAGATCTTAAAATATAGCCACAAGACAAACTGCATGCATGATATCTAGTCTAGTAGCAGCTAGGTATAATAGTCCACCAATCATATATCTATACTTTCTTTGATCAAACTTAGGGGATTCATCATACTTACTTAATTTGTAACCAGCAACCATAGGAGTACATACCGATTTGGATTCATCCATTCCAAACTATCTCTGGTACCCTTATTGGATCCTTGTTGTATCAAATATCTGTCCAACCTTGCATACCAAGCTCTAGGAGCTTGCTTTAATCCATACAATACCTTCTTCATCTTGTAGATCACATTAGGTTTATCTGACAACTGAAATCCTTCTAGTTGTTCCATGTAAAATTCTTCCAACGCTCCATTCAACAAAGCAGACTTCACATCCATCTGATAAAATTTAAAGTCCTTGTATCCTGCAAATTCCAAAAACATTCTAATTGCTTCCATTCTAGCTATCAGAGAAAATGTCTTCTCAAATTCTATTCCTTCAACTTGTTCATAGCCCTTACACATAAGCCTCACCTTGTTTCTTCCTACTTCTCCATTCTCATTCAACTTGTTTCTGAATACCCATTTATTACTAATAATGTTTTTGTTTTCAGGTCTAGGAACAAGTTCCCAAGTCCGATTCTTCTCAATCTGCATAAGTTATTCTTCCATTGCCTTTATCCAGTGTTCATCTTTGCATGCATCACTTACTATATTTGTCTCAATTTTAGAAAGTAAACACAAATTTACCTCTACTCCAATAGCTCTTCTTCTTGTCAACACACCTTTACTTTTGTCTCTAATGATTTGTTCTTCAGAATGATTTCTTTGTACATACTTAGGGTTCTTAGTGATCGTTTTTGGAGCTTCTTCCTCTTCATTCTACGCTTCTTTTTCCTTAGCTTTTTATTTTTCTTCTTCTTCTCTACAAGAAGGTTCATCTGAATCATATCTATCTATTACAACTAAATTATGCAAATCTTCATCAACCTTGACACTTGTGTGCTTTCAACAATCCTTCTTAGCCTTTGTTGTAACATTTGTAAGCTTTGATTTTGGTATAATATCCAAGGAAGACACCTTCATCAAACCTTGCTATTGGCCCCATAGTTACCGTTGCACCAAAAGGTCAACCTATTAATGCCTAATACAATCTTCAAAGTTAACAAATCCATAAGAGGTGGTTAAGCCATGCCATGAATATTGAGGGGAGCACTGACCATCTACCAATAATCTCCCCCTCACTGTTACCCAAGGGGATTCAAACTTGTAACCTTTGGATTTGATACCAATTGTTGATATGTAAATTCAAGCTCTGCATGAATTACATTTGTTTGATACCAATTACAAATTCCCCATATTTACAACTCCCCCTTAGACATATCTCCCATTATTTGCTTCTATTTTGAGTGTTGCAACACTTTCTCTCCAATTGAGAATTTGCACCAATTTCTCCCCCTTTGACATTAATGGGAAAGGGTCATCCTCAAGAATTTCACACTTTCTCCCTTTATGAATATTCACCCCCCTTGACAAGCAGTTCAAAGATAAAGAGTGGATCCTTGAATCTACAACCATCAAGTCATTGTAAATTTGTAAAATCAGATTTACCCGACTTGATCTATCCTTTGAGTGCCAAGGATGAATGCAATATCTATGAGGCTCCCCCAAGATTCATTCCCTATCACTAAAGTTTGGTGATATGATGTGGGAGTGATAACTCCCAATTTTTACCTCAGATATTCAAATTGGTCCTTACGAAGAGGCTTTGTAATTTGTTTTAGCAACTTTCTCTTTTGTGGGTAGATATTCCATGCTAACTTCTTGATCTACAACTTATCTCTAATAAAGTGATACTTGATTGCTATGTGCTTTATTCTAGAGTGAATCACTAGATTCTTTGAGATGTTAATAACACTTGAGATATCACAAATAATAGAGATAGGTTCATTGTACTCAACCTTGATATCTTTGAGGGTCTGCTTCATCCATAAAACTTGAGTACAACGTGTAGTAATGAATACATATTCTTCTTCTATTATGGAAAGTGAAATTTGTAAGTGTGAATAAGTAGAAAGGAATAAAACACTTCTTAATGAAACATTGTATCAAAGATCAAGCTAATAATCTACTAAAAGTGTCTCATTGTCTCTTATCTTCAAAGATTTATTAAGCTATTGTGCTCTTAGATTTAAATAACACTATAACTGTTAAAATGACAATATAAAGAAAAAAATGATGCTGATGCAATGATATGAAGCTAATATGATAATATCTAGATGACAAAAGAAACTACTATAGCATAAATTGACATGAAAACCGATAAATGAAGCTACAGGAGGCAACCATGATTGTGATTCTAGAATGTTGGATGCTTGGATGTTGGATGCTTGATACTTGATGCTTGAATTCCCGCAAAGTAAGAGTGCATAAGTTAGATAATATGGATCTTGGATCCTTGGTTGAATGAAGCTTTATTTATAGATTTCTTGGCTATAGAAATGCACAGGGATGGCAAAGAGAGGCTTGGATTCAATCTAGAGGATTGAATGGTGAGAGATGGAGGAGATTGAGAAGATTTTGGAGATTGTCTCTACCCATGAAAACACCAAGCAAGAGAAGAGGAAAGATTGATGGAAGAGGATTGAGAGATAAATTTGCAATTTGTCTCCAATTCTTCCCGTGAAGTTTCAATCAATTAATTTTGAAATGATTTTGACATAAATTAGACATAGGATATCTAATTTGATTTTGAGGAAATATAGATGAATATTCCTTATGTTTTTAATTAAATATTTTTGATTTATTTAAATTAGCAAAAGAGGGATAAATAATTTAATTAAACAAACTATAGAATTTGTTTATTAAATTAAACAGAAGAATATAGAAATTAATCAATAATGTGTATGACCTTTATTTCATTAATTTAAGATTGATGTGATAGAATAAAATAGGGAAATGATAATTAAATCAAACAAAGTATTTAATTTTTTTTATTTAATTAAGATTATATAATAGACAAAATTACAAGAATTTAAATGTGAATGTGAACGTGAACTATATAAATAAATATTTCTATTTATTCAAACAGTAGAGGAAATTAGGATAATTAATTAAATAATTCATATTTAATTAATCAGATTCTCCAGACCAATTTTAGGTGTATACAAAATTTTCTTACTTTTTTCTCATCCATGGTACAATTTTGTCTCCCAAGAAAAATGCACTACCGCTAGTTCTCTTTCTCTCATCTACACATCCAACCCAATTAGCATCAATATATGCAATTAAAGTAAAACCTTTGCTCTTGGGATACCACAACCCTTAATCAATAGTGCTTTCGATCTATCTAAAAATTCTCTTCACAACATTGACATGGGACTCTTCTGTATCAACCTGAAGCCTTTCTACCATACACACTGCTTGCATTATGTATGGTCTTGATGCTGTGAGGTACACCAAGCTTCCAAATATTGACCTATACATTTTTTGATTTTCATCCAAGGATTCATCTAATTTGCTCAACTTAAAACTAGTTATCATGGGAGTACTAACTAGTCTGTTGTCTTCCATTCCAAATTTCTTAAGAATTTCCTTAGCATACTTAGTTTGAGATATAAAGATCCCATTATTTGTTTGTGCAATTTTTAGACCAAGGAAAATGATAACTCTCCTAGCATTGACATCTCAAATTCATCTTGCATATGTGTAGGAAAAAATTTGCACATATTATCATTGCTACCTCTAAACATGATGTCATCTACATACACAACAACAATTATCATATGATCACCTTTTGATTTGAAGTAAAAATTGCTATCTGCATAGCCCTTTTTAAATCTTTGTTGCTGTAGATACTGGTCTAATCTTGAATATCATTCTCTAGGTGTTTTTTGTGTGAGGTCATGGTTGTTTCTTGCAGGCTTGTGCTTCCCTACAAGGCTCCTATGGAGGTAGTGCCTCCCCCTATTGAGGTGGGTATTCTCTTGTGGCCATGGTGAGGGTTGGCCCCATTTTTCTCATTTCTTCTTCTTTCACAGTTCCTATTGAGGCGGCAAAAATACCTATGGAGGTGGTGTTTTTCCTGGTGGGAGAGGTAGTCTTTAGCTCGATGTTGACCACTTTTTCCTATGGCTACTTGAATGTGGGGTTGTTGCAGGTTTGGATCTGTCGGCTGATGGTTTATTTCTCCTCTTCTCCTATGGAGGTGGGATCATTTTCTATTGAGGTGGAGAGGATTCTTGTTGGAGGGGAGTTGATTCATTGCTGGGTGATTCTCTACTGTTCTGAACCTGCTATTTTTGGGAGCCTTGGTAAAACCCATTCTAAAGGTTTTGGGAGCCTTGCTAAAACCCAATTTTCTTGTTATGGGAGCCATAAAAACCCTTGGAGTAGGTTATGGGAGCCTTTTTCAAAAACCATTTTCCTAGTTGGTTTACTACTATGTTTCTTTTTCACTGGTTCTTTTGGTTATGGGATCCATGCTAAAACCCATGTTTTAGGTTAAGGGTGGCTTGCTTGCCCTTGTTTGGCTACTTCATCTCATGTTAAATCTATGAGCAGCTTGTTTTCTTTGGGGTGTGGATCCTGGTGGTTCCCACTTGTGTCGACTTGGTGAGTTGTGAGGTGGATTTGGTCTCCTTAATCTCTACTAGTATTGGGTTGTTGTTAGTCTAAGTTTCATCTTTTGGTATCTTTCCTATTGTGTACAGGGTTACAGGTCCCTTCAAAACCCGTTGTACGAGGTTTCGAGTCCCCTCAAAACCTGTTTTACCTTAATCAAAAACATTAAGCCAAAGAAAAGATATAAACACATAAATTAATCATCCACAACACCATAACACAAGGATTTTTGCGTGGAAACCCTTTTAGGGGAAAAACCACGATGGAGGTTTATCCACAATTTGAGTATTCAAATATATTTTTTACAAAAGGGAATGCACTTGCATTCAAGCACACTGCCTAGAGCTCACTACTCAAAAGGGAAGGCTCACTACCTTAAAAAATGTTCATATTAAAACCATCTGAAGGTTGAAGTGAATTAGTAGCATCTACTTATGCCAGGTTACAGTTTTGGTTAGGCTCATAAAATAGATTATGAATCTTCTATCTAATTCTGCTCTTCACTTTGCTCTACTCTACTCTGCTCTTCTCTGCAATTCGCAACATAAACTCATGTACAGATGAATTCACATTTTTACCCTTCTAAATTTCTCACTATACACTAATATACTTCACATATTGCACATTCGCTATCTCAAAATGATACAACCGATCTCATATATATATCCGCTATTAAGGATTTAATCATTCATATGTCAGCTTGCATAAAACATAAAATATTTTTCAACTGTCGGCTAAATTCACCACAAATTATTTATGTGTAACCTCCAAATTTGGTTAAGACATAGAGAGGACCCAAATAAACATATTCGAGCACAAAACATTTAACCAATTTCTTCTTAAACATCCGTAACGACTAATTTCGCCAAGTCGGCCTTCTAACATAGATAATCAAAAAATTAGTGCACCGAATCTCCTAAATAGTACACCAGTGAATGCACATCAATATAATTCTCGAATAAGGTAGTAAAAACATCAAAAAACCTTCCTCTGAGATCCACAACTCAAAATAATATTCCGGTGAGGAATTCAGATCGACATCTTTACCTTTAATTGGATGCCCTGTTATGCATTTTGTTCTACCAGTATAAACCAAAACTAGACTATGGACCGGATGAATGACTTAGGTTTCCATCAATCACAACACTAGAATCCATATACCACCATTTTCACATCTTGTGTTTCCATCAATGACGAAGGGGGAGATTGTTTCAAGTATGAAGGTGTTGTCATAAATGCCAACAAGCTTGTGTTGTCATTGATGATAGTTGTGCAGTAGTTGAAAAGAGATTTTTGCTTTTATTATTTGCATTATGTTTTCATCAGTTAATTTTTTGATGTTAACCTTTGGTATTTCTTTGATAAGCTTCTATTTATGGTTTAGATGTTGAGGATATTGAGAAAATTGATAAAATAATGAAACAGGGTGTTGTAGAGGTGTTATGGTTTTTCTTCGCATTTCTTCTAGGTTGAATATTTGCTTGTGTGGTTTGGATATGTTGGATAAAGGTGTTCAAAGTTTCTATATCCATAATTTTTTCTTATGATCAATGGTCAAAGAAAGTTATGTTTAATAGTGTATGAACTAGTTTTGTAGTATTGCTTATAGAGGTGTCTAGGAGAAATGTTTTTTCTCCACGTTTCTCCATAGCTACTCTTCAAGTCTTGTGATTCTGAAGGTATACTGATGATTTTGATCTCTTTCCTGTGTCAAGAGGATTCATGATTTGGTACTCTAGAAGTTGGATGTTAGATTTGTAGTGTTTGGCAATGTAGTTTGAGTGTACAAGTTGTGTACATTTTGAAGGTGTGGGTTGTTGCGCAGGAGTTGGATGGGTTTTAGGAGGATAGAGGAATATTCTAGATCATGAAGTGTGGTATGTGGTTTGCAATTCATCCTTGGATTTGAGGAAGCATGTAATTCAAATTTTAATGGTATTTGCATGGGTAACGGTCGACCTGGTATTTACACTACATTTGAAGATGTTTGAGTACTGATGAAGGCATAGTGTGGCATGTGAGAGTTGATTTGGGTCCTAGTTAATTTTTTTTTGGGTCCACTTTTCACTCCTATCCCTTGCAGGAATGTTTAGTGCCGACCTATTTTGAATTTGTAAATTTTAAAGAGAGTGTAGCTAACTTGAATATATTTGAGTGTTGTGAAAAGGTGCAAAATGTAGTGCAAGCTATAATGCAAGATTCTTGAATGTAGTGAGTTGAGGTATCTTGATCTCTTGAAGGTTGTGTGTGTTGTTGGAGCTATTGTGGTGGAATTTTTATTGCATTGAGATTGTGTTCTTTGTGTAACATCTTCTCTTCTTCTCTTCTTTCTATTCTAGTAGTGAGCCTAGGTTGTGAGCCTTTCTAGATAGTGTGTCCTATTCTGAAAGTGAGCCTCTTTGTATTGGTTTTTGCAATTACTTATATTATGATCTAATCATCACTGTGGTTTTTAATCCCTCATTAGGTTTTCCATGTAAATCTGGTGTTCTCTTATGTATGGTGTTAGTTGTTTTGGTTTATGTTATCTTGTTTTCATGTTTAAACATTATAACATATTAAGGGTTTAATGAATGTGTGTGGATCTGATTATTGTTGAGGGTTTTAATTTTATAAATTGATACAACTAATTCACCCCCCCCTCTTAGTTGTATTGTTTATTCAACACATTATGCATCCATACCTGACATCGCCATTTTCAATCTAAAGTATCTAATCACATAACCGCGTATGTTATCCTATTGCATAGCACAAAAATCATATAAATCACATGATATACATACAATCATAATCCATCCAATTTCCATCACATCCATATATATCAAAAAATAATTAATGTCCATAATCATACATGTACAAATCAATAAATACATCATGTCATATATCTCATGTCATGTACATCATGTCCCGCCATAAATATCGATAAAAAATGGTCAAAATTGTCTCTCTCTTATGGCTAGATATTGTTAGCTCCCTCTAAGTGTGATGGATATCCTGGAACTACTCCCCCTCCCCCTACTAGTGGTGGTGGTGGTGGTGGCCCCATTGATTCTAATCTCACTGACCCAAATTATATCGACCTTGATCTACTCCTCCTCGACCAATTCCTCTTTGAGAAGCCAGGTTCCCTCTGCTCCACTTGTAATACCTTATCATATAGTGTGTGATAATATGTGGCCTCACTGGTAGCCCAAGATAGCTACATGGCTATATTTTCTACACATTTCCCTCTTCCCATACTCAATGTTGCATCCCTCTCCTACCTCAGTCTATTGCTCTTTATCGATAGTGTCCCTCTCTCTAGCTCCCAAGCATCATGGGCTAGTCACAAGTTATCCCTCTCCCCTTGTATGCTATCTCTCTTGATTGTGACAATATTTATGTCCTCCTACATCTTTACTATCCTCCTTTATATCTCCTCAACTTGACTCACTGCCTCTACTAGTTGTTACTATAGATTGTCCCTTCCCTCATCCCCACCTCCACTAACACCTACAACCTATCCTTATGCCTACCCTACACCTTCCTCCCCCTCATCCTAGGGAATATTGTCCTCCCATGTCCATGTATATCTCCTTCTACCTTGAGGAGCTAGATGAATCATTATTTCTAATGTTATTGCTCCTACTATTCTTGCTCACGATAACCTCCATCTCCATAATATCCTCCTAAATAATATCATTTCCCTCTCCTCACCCTCACCCCCTCCATCCATCTGTCCCACCTTGCCTCCCTACTCCCACTCCTCCTCTCCTAATTCAGTGGGCCACCATTTCTCCTCCTCTCCCTCTTCCCCTTCTCATCATCTACATTACAAATCACATACAACCTACCATATCCTCCCTCCAAGGTTGTGTCATTCATGTTGGTCTATAACTTTCTACCATGCTACATACACACCTGATTCATCCACACCCCTATACATATCCAAAATGACCTTTTCTACCCCTCTCTAATCATTTTTCATAGTCTTGTCCATCTGCACCCCCGACTTTTCCACCTCCAAAGTTAGTCAATAAAATAAGTGTAGGATTGTTTTGGTGTCCTTCATAATGCCAAACTAGTGTGCCACCTTGTCTAGTCTATACCTCTCTATAAGTTACTAATATTGACCAATAATATAGCACAACATGATCATATACTTCTCTACTCATTCATCCTCCTTCCACCCATCATATGCCTTGTATCACCACCATATCACATGACCCTCTAAATCATCAAGAAACCCCCTATACTATAACATCTCACCCCAACTATATCCCATAAGCTCCTCTAAATCCTGCTACACTCTATTGCTAATCGATCGCGCTATCACAATGTCCTCCCATGCCCAAATCATAACCAGTGTGACATGGCTCATGCTCCATCCTCTTCGATAACATATTGTAGACACCTAAAAATGACTAATACATTTTCATCTTATCATTTCATCATTTTTCTTATAATTCCTTCTATTTATAATTAATTAAATTTTAATTATTTATTAAGCTAATATTTCCCTTTTCATCCATAATAATTAAATAATTTTTAATTACTTAATTATCTTAACCTTTTTCATCATATCTATATTAATTAAATATTTTTTAATTATTTAATTAATTTATCATTTTCCCTCCAACATTAATTAAATTCAATTTATCTTTGGTCCTCTATAATTAAATAATTTTCAAAAATTATTTAATTAGCTAGCACTTCTCTTTTTAATAAATTAAGGAATTTATTAAAATTAAAATTACCCTCTAAAAGTACCCTTATGAAATAAAAAAGTTATTTATTTAATTATTTTAACTTCCTCTCCTTTATGAAATTCAAATTTAGCTCCTATCCTATCTTGAATTTTCCTATCTAATGATCTTTCTAATTAATCTCCACCATTGATCAAATATCAAGTGAAGCATATAAATATAAAGCATTCATGCATTCATATCCCCTAGATCATGATTACTATCAAGAACATTATCAAGCATTATCAAGCAATTGACTTATCATTATCATTGTCAGTATCATTTATCTTTGAGCATTTATCATAGCGTTATTATTCTTTCATGGTTATTGTTACTTTGAAGAGCAACCCACAATGGAGCAAATCAATATCTTTGTTATGATGACTTAATTTTTAATTCATTTTTGAGCCAAGATCTTGAGCTTCATTGAGTGATTGTTGAACTATAGATTGTCTACTTACATTGTGTAGACATGGAAAATATATTGACATACTTGATCCTGATTACTAACACCATTTCATCCTTAATCATCTTCTCAGCTGGTCATCACTCTTCATACCTTAATTAAATAAATAATCATTTATTTGATTAAGTCATTCTCTCTTGTTAATTAAATAAATAAAAGTTATTTAATTAATCCTTTGATCTCTATTTAATTAAATAATTCATTTTATTTGATTAAATCTCTAAAGTCATCTTATTAAAATAAATAAATTAAACCTTATTTGATTTAATTTTACATCATCATCCCTCTTTAATTAAATAAATCAAATCCTTTATTTAATTAAATCTAAATCACATTCTCATCTTTTGATTTAAATCAACCTATAAATATAAATCAAATAGCCACATCACCTAATCCCTCATTAAATTAATTAACCCTTGATTAATTTAATCCTAATCTCCAAATTTCTCTAGATTTTTCCACTTGCACATGAAAATACATTTTATAGATTTATTAAATCCCTATTTTCTTTCAACTTGGCATCTTTTGAGAATATTCCTCCAATTTTGAAAATCCCTCCAAGTGGATTTGTCCTTCCAACAAGACATTCATTCCCTCTTATATGTCCTTGTGCATTGAGCCAAGTGGCATTTAATTGATTCATTTTCCCTCTTGCATGTCATTTCACTATTTTCAAATTCCACCTAATTTCATTTATTGTGGACATTCACCAAAATGTGCTCAAGCTTCCTCCATTCACATCTTGACAAGTGGCACTTGCCTATTGGATGTTGAATGATCCCACATTGCTTCATTTTGATCATTTATCCATCTTGTCTTTCTATAAATAAGAGGCTTCTCTCCTCGTTTTGATCATCCATAATTTGAGTAAACTCACTATACTCAATTTCATCCATTTTCTCAAGATCTTAGCTAGGTTATTCAGATTTTTTATCATGGAGCTCAATTGAATCTTCATCAAAGTGCATCACTCATCAACATTGCATCATAAGAGTTGAGAAAGGGCCAATTTCAACATCAAATTGGCACCAACTCCCCCATGGGATCAAGAGTCTGATTTACATTGAATAGGATTTCATTGCTTTTGTTTATGTTTGCTTATGTTCTTCATCTCATTTCTTGTTCTTTGCAATTTAAATGGATTTCATGGGGAATCTTGATTCTCACTTGCATTTGATCTAATTATTTATTCTTTTCTTGTGTTTGTGTAGGTATAGAATTGGGGTTCTACATTTTGGCATTAAAAAGAGGGCGGATCTCAAGTTCTAATCATGTTTTTCAATCAAATACCATGCTTTTTTCTCTTTTTTTGGTGTCTACAGGGAACTACGTCGCTACTAGTCTAGCGGTGCCATACAACACTGCTACAAACTTCAAACTATGCCGCTCAGTCTTTCCCACCCGGAATTCATATCTTCTAACTCCATTGTTGGGTTAGTTTACGGTCATTGGTTTTCTCAAAATCCAAACAACAATGCTAGACAAAACTGTGCCGCAATCATGCTCTCTAGTCTACTGCAGAGCATCGCTTGCAGACCTAGCGGTTCTATACAAGACCATTGATTTCCTCAAACTACGTCGCTTGTATAGACTGTGCTGTTGAAGTAAAGTAAAAGGCTTAAATTGACTTAATTTTGACATGTGCTTTTTCATTCTGGTTGTTTTAGATTGCTAACTAGTTTTTCTAACCTTTGTTTTGCAGTTCTAACCTTTGTTTTGCAGTTCTAATCAATTTTTGCAAGTTGGTCTAATTAAGGTGGAGGAGGAAAACTAAGTTGAAGGTGACATTATGACATCATTCTCTCATTACATCAAGTTTTTTTAAACACTCTAGTGTTTGGTTAACACTTTGGGAGAGTTCATAATCTCTCTTAAGGACTTGTTATCTTTCATGCTCTTAGGATATACTAAATTTATTTTTGGGCTCTAAAAAGAACACTACAAAAGCTTTCAATTTTTCTACAAAAGGTTAAAAATAGCTTTAGAAAAACTTACTAGATTTGGTTTGAGGTTAACAATTGAACAAAACATATTTCATCTATCCTTTTGGTGCTTTAAAAATAATTTAATCATTGCTTTAAGGATTTAAAATGAACATGTGCATCTTTGTTTTGTAGTCACTTACCCAAAGTAACATCATCAAAAAGACATATGCACTTCTCTCGCGCTTTATAACGATCTTGAGAAACAAAAGTCCTTTTGGTGATCTTAAGTTGTGTAAGTGATTGCCTCCACATTTCAGTTTGGGCATTTTAAAATTGAACCAATCTTGCGAGTGTGAGTGGAGTACATCATGAGTGTTCTCACTTTGTTTCTCAACAAAGATCGATTGAACTACGGATGTACTTGCTTGCTTTTGTGTACCTTTAGAGGTCCTACCTTGGTGGGAAAAATTACTCACCCCAAGGGAATGACCCAAGCGGTAATGAGCATAAGCCAGGCTCTTCTAAACCACTATATAAATTTGTGGTTACGATGAAAATCGTAAACAATGGGAAGCGGTGCATGATAACTCTCCCCTAGTATCTTTATGATATGTAAAGCCCTTGTTCTAAGGGTTGGGATATCTCTCACAAGGATTTTATCATTGCATCCCCTAAACTATATGCCCTTACTACAAAAAAAAATTTAAAACCAAAAAATTCCAATATTTGTTGGCGTCAGGAGGTCGGACCTCCAGAGTCATCCCACATTCTTATGGATTTTAGTAGAGATGAGAATTATTCCATGGGAGATTCATGGGTAATTATACTTGTCTAACCCGAGAAGTGTGTGTGATGGAAGGGAGCTAGTGTGGTCAAGCATCTAATCACTCTCTAAGAGTAAGCATAGTTGGATTCATCCAAGTGGGAACTCAACAAATATTTTCTTTTCCATCCTAGGGTTGTGCAATCTTTGAGTCAATTAAACACTTTGCTTGGATCCAAAACATTTGAAAAAAACATTCACAAGATCCTCAAAATGTCAAACCCTTTAGGAAAAGAAAATACCTTTGACGAATTCAAGTTATCATGTTTTTCCTAGGGATTTTATCCTTAGAGACATCTAATTATTTGGATTTGATCACAATTTTCTTTTACTAAAGTCAACATTAGGAAAAAATTTCCTTGATTTCTTTGATTTCCACATAATGGACTTTGTGGGATGAGAAGGAGTTAGGACATTAGAAATATAGTTTGAAGCTTTAATCAAGAAATTTTTTGTGGTAAAAGGAAGTCCCTAAGCAAAGATAAGAACAATTGAACCCTGCACATGTGTTCTTCCAAATGATTTCCCGCAAAATCAAAATCCGTAAACCCAAGTTCAAAATTCTTAGTCCAAGAGTTCGTGAAGAACGTCTTTCAAGGCTTCATGAGGTAAGAGAAAGGTTGGTTTACAATTTTTAAAAGAAAGCTTCAAAGAACAACCGTAACTTGTATGAATTTTATTGTCAGCAGAATCTTGATCTCTTTCAAAGATTTTATTTTCTCACATAGGAATTGTCAAGCGTGTTCTTCAATACTGAGGTCTTGTAAGAAGGAGTTCTACCTAGGTCTGGTCTAGGATCAAAATCATCACTCTCACCCATCTTTCAACCATCAAAATCAAAAATCATCTCACCAACTACACTTGAAAATCTTGAAAATATCATCCATGCTATACTTTTCGAAATTCAAAATCATCTTGTTTGATTAAATATGTGGGGATGAATTCTCCTCCACATATTTGATCAAATTATCAAATCCTTGTGAACAAATTTACCTCTTGATAAAATCCAACATCTTGAGGTCTAGGAGTTCATTATCAAAATCATTTTGTTTGATTAGAGGTGTCTTGATGAATCCTTCTTTACACCTTTAGTCCAATTATCATCTTGTGTATGAGTCTACTCTAAGACAAAATCCAACCTCTTAGAGCTTACAAGTGCACTATCTCGAATCAATCAATCCAGATCAAACCCTAAAGTCTAGTGTCTCCTCCAAGGTTTCTCAAGAGATTCAATCATCCACATCATCCATCTTTCGTATATCTCACCCCCATCTTTTGATCCTTAATTGTCCTAGTTCTTCTCTTTTTGTGCCTAAAGTTAGATCAATCGAAAAGACTACACATTCTCAAAAATTGATCCTTCTTTTATGGTGCAAACACGATCGCAGCACAAGAAGAATATGGAAATCAGCAAGGAAACATCAACTTCAAGTGATCTAAGCCAAACTGCTCCTAAAATGAATCTTGTGGGATCAAGCAATCTCCCTTTTCCATCACTCAAGAAGAGGGTCAAATAGAGGATATTACCAACAATGCCTTAGGGATGACACAAAATCAAATCCTTGAAATGGTGCAAAATGTCAAAAATCATTGAATTGTTAATGCCATGAGGAGGTTATACCCCTCCCAATACATGCTCGAATTGGAAAAATAAGGGGCTAAACTCCCTTCTGACTATGACATAAGAACTATTGTGGAAAGACCTCTTGGGGTCATGCCCTCAACCTCATCCACGCTTCCATTTCCAAGCATCATTCAAAGCATCTCACAAAGCACATCATCCATTTCTCTAACTCCACCAATAATTAGCAAGGGAAGCTCATTGCTTCATTCCCTTCAAGCACATCCCCTTGTGAATTGTTGGTGTTTTTTCATGTAAACCAGGTTTGTCTCCTAATCTACCTATGGAATTTCCAAATTCTAATCAAGGGTAGCTCGGAGGACCTGGACCAACTGACGAGGATTGTTTTTAACAATAACCTCCTACACTTTGGGCTCTGCAAGACCTGGGAGGGTGATCCCAGTAATGATTTTACAATCTCAGCAACAAAAATCATAAACAATCATTAACTTTGAAAAAATAGATAATCTCACTTAATAGCTCAACAGAATGGGATAGAATTGAAATGAATTGGCTGTTCATCAGTAATATCAATCACTTGGAGTGTGAGATGGTTACAATACAGTTTCATGGTGAAAGATAAATCATAAGTTTTAAAATGGTGGTAGCAAGCCCCAGGTGAAGACAAACAAAACACTACATCACAAAGAACAGATGCAAATCAGACCAGTGCCATATCCATTGGAGGAGTCAAATTCACCAACACCTAATGGTTCATAGCATATTTTAACACATAACATATAATATCTCTGATTATACTGCCTTATAGTATCACCAATTTGTACCTCAGCTCAATACTTCTTACCCAATCCTTGTACAAAACATATCAATCTACAATCTCATTTAAGCAGTTTAATTAATTCTTTGAATTAATGCTAAAACTAGAAATGCACACACCACAACAGTGAGAAGAATAGAATAACCCTTGATTACTTCATTCAAAATTTGAATATATTTGCACATAGGAGAGACATGAGCCTGGATTTGTCATTTAAACTCAAAATGTCAGTACTGTTATGAAACACTAAATCCCAATAAACTCAAATCCTACAGCAAAATGACACAAAACCCACTTGCATTTGCTTCTGTAACTACAGATTTTACAATTTTTATGCAGCTCTACACCATAATTTCAGCTAGGTTACTTACTAACCTCTTTTACAATGAGAAGAGAAAAGAATAAGAAGAGGGGAAAAGATTCTAGAAGAAACCCTAAATCCGAACAGGAACAGCCATCTGGAATCATTTCCACCATTGAACAGTGATCTGCAAAATATCCTCTCCATTTCCCTGTAACAAACTTCAATTTGTTTTCAAAACAGCATGTGTTCAATTCATTCTTCAACTAAAAACTTCTCATGTTTCCACCTATAAACATCACTTATTATTTGCAGCAGAAAGAAAAACTCTTCATCCTCATGAAAATCCTCTTATCTGATGTTTTATGTTTTTTCCCCTTTGCTACATTTTTTGTTGTGGTTGTATTTTACTGCTATAGGTGCTCATAATGTTTTAAATATATATTTAAAACACATACTTAAAAGCTTGGTTTCTCTTTACAAAATTGAAAACATTTTAAATAATATCAGGCAAAAGAATTAACCCATGCTTTATGTCCCATACTTTATTTTGCATTCCGAGCAAGATTTTCCCCACCATTTTTTCCACTGCATTTCACCTCTCGAAAAATAAAATCCACATATAAATTAAATATATTTACTTTACAAAAACAAAACACAGGCCCCATTCTAATACAAAATCATTTCATTAACCCTAGCATATAGAATTTTACCCATGCTTTTAACGGGCACCCCTCATTTCAGTCAATAAAAACTAATTCAATACCCAAGAGAAGATAAAATGGGCCCCACCATCGATTTAATATTACTTGATATAATCCTGCCAAAATAATTCATTTATTACTCCCTTTAATATTTTGATTTACCCGAGCCTTTTTAAAAAATCATGGGACCCACCATTTAAAATATTTTACCAGAGCCATAAGGAAACATTTAATTTTTTAATGTTTTAATGCTTCTCCCATCTCCCTGCCATCCTGTGATGCGTAACCCATGAGCATTTATGGATGACGAAATGGCGGGCAATGATGGAGATTTGGCTGGAGTTCACTTTGCTTCCTAACCATCGATTTCCAATCTGCATCTTCCTTTGTATTTTTCCCTATCTTGTTTGCTCGTGCTTTACTCTGGTGTATTCATGGCGGCTACTCATCATTTTCCTCATGTTCCTTATACTTAGATGGATGCCTATCTTCCTGCTGCTTGCATAGATCTCCCATGGTGTGTATCTCCCCTTCACTGGTCGTATCTCTCCACTGTTGCATGGATTTCTCCCTCCTTTCCTATGCTTAGTGTGGCCGCGGGGATTTTCCTTTCTCCATCTGCGCAGGCTTTACTAACTACCTCTCCCTACTCGTGAGGCTCCCATACTGGTCTTCCCCATTTCCTGGCAGCGTGGGCTCTTCCCCATCTTCACCAGCATGGGCTTGAGCTCCTCTTCACTTCTTCTTGGGTGCGGGTGTTAACCATTGTTTGTTTCTTGCACCTCCTGTGGCGTGGGTGGGCTTCATTTGTTTTCGCTGGTTTGTGGTTCCCTTCATTGGCAAGCGCACTTCACCATTGGTCTTCACCTGCTACCCGCCGGCATTCCCCATTCCTCTCCTATCATGGTGCGCGGGCTCACTCAACACTTCCATCGGCCCTCCCTTTTCTCATCGGTCGCGTGAGCCATTCCCTCACCTAGCACGGGCCTTCCCATTCCCTGCATTGGTCAGGACTGGGTCTCCCATCCTCTGTGGGGGTCTTCACCTACTGCGAGCTTTTTGTTTGGGCTGCTGCAAGCTCCATGACTTTTCCAGCGCACACCCTCTTCATTGGTTTTCCCTCTGCGGGAGTCTCCTCTACCGAGCTCCTCTCTTCTTTATGCTCGCTCCACTATCTGCCAGCCGCGGGTTCCACTCTCCAAGTTTGGCGTGCTCAATGGTTTCTTTACCTGTTGTTTGATTGCAGGCTCCTGCTGGCAGCGCCCTATGCAAAATCTCCTCCTCCATGCTTTGGTCTCTTCCCTATGCAGGCCGCGCTTCCCCTTTGACTGGTATAGGCCTCTGCACATTTCCATCGAGCTCTTGCAACTCGTGCCTAACCACTGATTTATTGCTTGAAAGTTTCTAAATGCCTTTTCAATGAATGCATTCTGTGCATATGCAACTTCTCCTGCCAACAATCAATTTCACATTCATAAAAACATTACCTAGTCTATGCCCAAAACATTCACAATACAACCATCGAGCTTTGTCAAAAATGCAATTCCATTCTCCCATGGATCAATGCTCTGTTACGCTCAGAGAAAAACCTTCAATCATTTTTAATATGCTCTATTTTCAGTGTAAATTCCTCGTGTATACCAAACATAGGCACAACCCTTCTTCTATTGATCTACTCATACCAAACTGTGCAATCTACATTTTGAACCCTCAAATAATCATTCTTGCAACGTATCCCTGTTACTTTCTTTGCTCAATACATCGGCAACCATTTCCTTCGTTTCCAAATTAAGTATATGTTGCCACCATTGATTCCTTCATATGCTTTGATGGACGCATTTTACCTTGCTCCCGACTGCTCCCGATTGGTCTCTTTGCATTTGTTGTAATTGTCTTTAGGAAATACTAAACAAGCAATTCACCAACATTATTGTTCTCACAATCTTGACTGCAATATTCCATTTGAAGAACGCCACAACAATGCAAAGCAGGTCGGGCCCCAAGTGGCCCGACTAAAAAAAAATTTGTTTTCAAACAAGTTTTACCCTCAAATGGTCTGATATTGCCTTTTGAATACTTCAGAAGTTGAAAAACGAACTGGGTCGCCATTAAAAACTACTTTCTGGCACATTTGGAAAATGGGTAAAACAGGTCAAGTTGCTTTAGGAATCGTTCTTGAAAATTGGGCAATTGACCTCATGAGACCTTAAAAACTTGCAAGCACATAGTCATTCGATCCATTAGTATAATGCAAAAGATGAATCAGAGAAATAGATCACGAGGAACTAGATATTAATCGGCGAAGTTGCCCGATTAAACTTTTCTGAAACAGCAACCGTTCTGAACCAATTGAAACTGATCCAACTGCCCATTTGTAAAAATAACAAATCAACTCCCAATGAGCTGCCATCAGACACAATGGAAAATTTAGGTACCCCGAGCACGTGTGAAAAAGGAAATTGCTTGAAACATCATCGATCAAAAGATATTAACAATCGAAATTGGCCTCTCAGAAAGGTTGTCCGGAATGCAGATGTGAAACTGAGCAAACTGCGTTTGGTTTCGATCTCCTAAAAATAGAAAATCAAATCATTAGGCTCTGTAAACTGACATCTGAGATCATTTAGGTATGGAGAACACAGAACAACATTCATTTTGACATAACAGTCAACTGGTTGCAAAATCCAAGCTCAAACAGGAGGCTGTTTCACAAACTGACAAATCTGCAAACAATGGAACAGTGCAAAAACCCTCCAACTTCACTTTTCAAAATCCTGACAGAATTTATCATGGGAAGCTGAAAATATACACACACTCTCGCATATGTCAATCAAATACATCTACAAATGGGTTTTGCTTGGAAAACAACATGCCTCAAGTCCTAATTCTCCAAAGTGGGTCATTCAAACTGACCCCTCAAGTGCACTTCTGAAAGTGCAAAGGCAATTTTCTCAAAATAGGCACCTCAAATTTTTCAAATTTGAGAGTGCCAACATGAATAACCAAGAATTGGATGCAAACACCATATTGGGCCAGTCTATCCCAATAAATCTGTTACACCCATATGTGCCACTCAAATTCCATGATCCCACCAATCCAACTTCTTTTCATGCAACACCAGTTTATCTTGTGGACACGCAAACCTCTCTCCCATGACTTCACAAGGAGAAGGTGATTTTTTTGGAGCAGGGGGAATCCTTGATCCCTCCTCATCATCACTTTTCCAAGGGAATACACCACCATTCCCACCATCACCATTGAAATTTGCATCACCCCTTGGGTTGGGCCTTCCACCTTTACCAAGCATTAATCAACCAAATCAAAGCAATCCCTCTATCATGAATCAAAGCATCATACCAAATCCTCCCACTTTTCCATCGATATTGCAACAACAAATGGCAACCATCCAAGGAACCCCAACAATCAATACATCCAACATCCCTCAAATCTCTCAAATAATGGTTTCCCAAGGGCCAAGCATCTCAATTGTGCCATCCACCACTCAAAACCTGGTCATCAACACGACCATTCCACTCATCAAAATGGTCAACACCATCCCCAATCCTCCACCACCACCACCAACACCAACATGGTGAATTCATTCAGCATCACATTACAAGCTTCCTAACAAACCACCTATCAAAAGGCACTTCAACAAATCCAAAATTAACAAGTTGCACAGCTAGCTACCCAACAAGACAAGAACAATTAGCAATACAATAAGCACAATAGGCACAATAGGCTACTCAAGCCCAAGCTTTACTACAACAGCAACAAGCTGCCCAGGTTGTGCAAGCAGCTCAACCCGCACAAGCCGCCCAAGCCACCCAAGCTGCACAAGCAGCCCAACAAGCACATTCTCAAGCCCAAGCCCAATATCAAGCTCAACAAGCGCAAGCTCAATACCAAGCATGGCTGCAAGTAGCTCAGCAGAAAGCATATCAACAAGCCCTGCAACAATATCAAGCACAACTGCAAGCCCAACAACAAGCCTTGCTAGCATAGCAACAACAAGACCAACAACAAGAGTTGTTGGCACAACAACAAATGTAGGCATATCAGCAAGCCTTAATTGCACAACAAATCTTGCAAAAAAATACACCACCCATCAATCAAACACCCCAACCACCTTAAAACATGTTCACTCCACCTCCTGATCCACAAGAAGATGTGACGACACAAATCAAACTGCTCTTGCAACAAGTGCTTGATCTTCAAT
Organism: Sequoiadendron giganteum; assembly: GCA_007115665.2. Lineage (NCBI taxonomy): Eukaryota > Viridiplantae > Streptophyta > Pinopsida > Cupressales > Cupressaceae > Sequoiadendron > Sequoiadendron giganteum. Next base: position 582,943,978 of record CM021109.1, read on the forward strand.
TAGGAAAAACAATGAGGACACTTGAAAAATTGTGTCCATATCCTTTTGACAAGAGCCTTGCAATGATACCATTCCCAAAGGGATTCAAAAACCCCAAATTTGATAAATATCATGAACTGGGAAACCTTGAAGATCACATCATGGAATTCTAAGTGCATTGCATGGATGTCATGTACAATGATACATATCTGATGCGACTGTTTCCTCAGAGCCTGGCTGGTCCCGCCATGCCATGGTTCTCTCATCTACCTACGAGCATCAAAAAATTCCAAGAAATCATAGATGCATTCCTCAAAAACTATGCATTCAGCATTGGCATGGATGTTAGTCTAGAGGATTTATCGGTGCTTAAACAGGGAAAGGATAAATCATTTGCCTCCTTCCTACAGTGATGGCAATCCAAGGCCAATCAGAGTAAGTTGGCCATGCCAGAGGAGCAAAAAAACTGCACTATCATTGCTAATCTAGAAAAGAACTTGGTATTTTATCAGAAGATGTAGTGTATCACCACATATGACCAGTTCATCCCCAAGGTGCTCAACATCGAAAGGGCCCTTATTGCACAAGGGGGAACTGGTGCATATCTTGAACATCAAGATAGCCACCCATCCACTAGATATAATGAGAAACCTCGCACATGGATGAAAAATGGGAATGTCACCAATGATGGGGTGGTCGATGCCAAGGTCATCATCAGTGCTCCAAAGAATAATTTCCAAACACATCATCAACCATAGAACAACAACCATAATAACACACAAGAAAATGTGGTAACCCAACAACCACCCCATAATCAAGTCAACAACCTCATGAACAAGGAGGACCACCTTCACAAAACATATATCCCCCCAAGGGGAAATTCACATCCCTTGGGGAATCAATTGAATCCATCATGAAGAAGTTGGTCAATGAGAACCTCATCAAAATCCCCACTTATGATAATTACCAGGAGTCTTAGGTGAAACCACCCTGGTACAATGAAAATTTTCGTTGTGATTATCATAAGCTCAAGGGGCATACAACCGCCAACTACATGAAACTGAAAAAATGTCATCCAAGACCTCATCGATGACAAAATCATAAATGTTCAGCAACCAGCTAGCAATCAAGATCTAAAAATCTACACGAATCTAATGCCCGATCACAACTAAGGAAACAACAAAGGGAAGAAAAAATATGGCAATGTGAGCCATGTGTACAAAGGATTTGTCGCATGCCTTGACAAAATGGTCATTGTTGTTAGCATCAAGGGAGCCAAAGTTGATTGTGGATTCACCACACACAGCGATAAGGTCACCATTGTCAGGGCATCACAGCCAACTAAGACGTCCACCTCAAATCATAAATTTGTCCCTAATGGTTACAACATCCTTGACCAGTTAAAAAGAACCCCTACTCAAATCTCCATCATGGAGTTACTGGAGATTTTAGCTGCCCACAAAGAAATCCTTGAGGAAGCATTGGCTTCATCCACCATCTCCACCAACCTTGATATAGAGAAATTCCAAGCTATGGTCGAAAACATCACCACTCCAAATCTCTTTACATTTTCTAATTAGGACTTCCCCACCCAACCATCTCATAACCATGCATTACATCTCCAAGTCTTTTTTCACAATAATAAGGTCAAAAGGGTCTTGGTGGATGGGGTACAGACCTCAACATTTGTTCACTAAAGCTTATAAAGAATCTAGGAATCTCTGAAGATTCCATTCAAAAAGGAAAGTGTATCACAATCAAGGCTTACGACAATCAAGAAAGAGTGTCTCAAGGAACTATTCAACTCCCTATTCAAGTAGGGCTAGTTTTTATGGAAACTACCTATCAAGTACTTGACCTTGACCTACCTTATAACATCCTCTTGGGGTAGCCATGGATCCATGGGATGCAAGCAGTTGCATCGACATTCCATCACAGCGTCAAGTTTTCATACCAAAACCAAGAGGTCACAATCTATGGTGATCCTGAACCATTCACCTATTGCAAGAGCCTAGAAGCCAAGTACTATAAAGTCCCCCAAGTCCCAAAGAGTGATGAAATCCCCTCAACTCCATATATCGATCCATCCAACATAGCCTTCACTTCTAGGACAAAGACACCTGCCATCCCCGACATATCTGACATCAAGCTTATAATCCAAGACAATGGGTGTGGGGAATACAAAATGAAGAAAGGAGCCTTTGTGGTTGGGAGTTACCTCAATCCCCCAGATCCCATGGATAGCTGTAACCCACCAATTCAATAGCTCAAACCTTCAAAGCAAATCCCTCTTGATTCAGGAGTTGGGGAGATCTAGGCCAAGAAGTGGTGGATGAGCAAGATGTATCCAGTCTCCTCTATCACGATGAAATACCTATACCATCCCTTCCTATGGATGAGTCCAACAGAGGACTTCAATTAATGTTGATAATGGGTTATAACAGGAATGGAAGCTTGGGAAAGAACAACAATGGCCAACTAGAGCCCATCATTGTTCAGAAATGAATGAAAAATCTTAGCCTTGGGTGTACCCCTCCAAGTGTAACCATACATGGTAGAAGTCCCCTAGTTAGAGAAATCAATACTCCCCCTCAACTATCGATAGTCGCCCTTCAATTACTAGTATGTACAGGTCTACCCTTAGATAGCTTCACTTTTGACATAATCGATGTGTGTAGCAGTAGTGATGACAAGGATACCATAATTGGCTTAACCATGATTTTTGAAGACTCGTCCCTACTCATGATTAGCACCCTATCTTTTTGATCAAACCACCAAACCCATGAAATAAACCTAGTCTACCCCCAACTCATCAACTACGACCAATGAGGACCATCAATTTTGGACACGTTTGAAAATGATGAGGCACTCTCGAAATTCATGGGATTGAGGGATTCAGTACCATATGGAGATCATAAAGTTGGGTTTGAAATCACACTGGACACTCAAGCCTATTACGAGGAGACAATTGAATCCTTCAGTCGCAAAAGTGAGAAATTGAGAATAATCTCAAGGTCCTTGAGTGAAAACCTTACTGTGGCACTCTCTGACCCTAAAATAGTAAAAATAAAGGATGCATACAATGGTGAAAACCTCTTTGAGGCACTGGAGGATGAAGGATTCAATCTTCCCCTCACTGCACTTCATCAAGAAAAATTAGTGGTCTTGTTCGAACAATGCAATCCTGTCAACCTGGGAAAAGAGGAGCTACCACACATAACCTTCTATGTTGAGTCACTTCTCACAAAAGAACAGGAACTCTTAGTTGCATTCCTTAAAGAAATAAAGGTAAATTTTGCATGGACTTATGTTGACATGTCAGGACTTGATCTAGAGGTGGTAGTTCATCATTTAGTTGTATATCCTGAATCAAAACCTGTGAGACAAAAGCTCAGAAAGATGCACCCCAAATAGACTTTTTAATCAAAATAGAATTGTAGAATCCCTTGGATGTAGGGTTCATACGCCTGATCGACTATCCAGACTGGGTGTCCAACCTAGTACCTATTCCAAAACCCATTGGGGGCATCCACATTTGCACCAATTTCAGAGACTTAAACAAAGTGTGTCCTAAGGATGACTTTCCACTACCCAACATCAACATGATAGTGGATATGACGGTCAGACACGAGATGCTATCACTAATGGATGGGTTCTCAGGATATAACCAGATCATGATAGAAAAGGAGGACTAGCACAAGGCAACATTCACATGTCTGTGGGGAGGCTGCTACTAGAATATGATGTCATTTGGGCTAAAGAATGTAGGACCAACCTACTAGAGAGCCATGACATTGATCTTTCACAATATGATCCATAGTATGGTGGAAGATTATGTGGATGACATATTGGCTAAATCAAGAAAAAGATGAGACCACATATCAGCTCTGAGTTCCATTTTTGATAGGTTGGAAAAGTACAAGGTCTGCCTCAACCCAAACAAGTGTGTCTTCGAAGTGCAATCATGCAAGATCTTGGGGTATATTGTGTCAATGAGAGGAATCAAGGTAGATCCTACCAAAGTCAAGGCAATCCTCGAAATGGAAGCACCTAGGACATTAAAGCAGCTAAGGGGTCTACAAGGTAGGCTCCAGTCTATCTGTAGATTCGTAACATAGTTAGCAAAAAAAAAAATCCCATATTCTCATCTACTCCACAAGGGGATTCACATATAAATGGGATGAAAAATGTGACCAAACATTCAACAAAATCAAGGAATACCTACTCACACCACTAGTTTTGATGCCACCAATTCTAGGAAAACCATTAATCCTATACATCTCAGCAACAACAGCAGCTCTCAGCACTCTCTTAGCCCAGCATGATGAAAACGAAAGAGAAGGAGCAATATACTACATCAATAGGACCATGGTAGGACATGAGCTAAACTATACACCTATTGAAAAAGCTTTTCTAGCAGTTGTATTTGCAGCTCAAAAGTTCAGACACTACGTGTTGGCTCATTAGATCAAGCTAATGGCAAAGATAGATCCGCTCAAGTACCTATTCTCTAAAGCCACTCTCACAGGAAGGACAACTAAGTGGGTTATGATCCTAACAAAGCATGACATTGAATGTGTAGAGCGCAAGGCCATAAAAGGACAAAAAATTATAGACCAATTGGCAAAAGTACCGATGTATGTCGATAATCCATTAGTATTAGAGTTCCTCGATGAATCCATCTTCAACATAAATGTAGTAGACCATTGGAAGATGTATTGATGAATCCTAAACACTGCATGGTTCAGGGGTAGGTTTTTTCTTCATCACTCCCCAAGGAGACTACATACCCAAATCCTACAAGTTGTCATTCCCATGCATGAATAACATAGCAGAATATGAGGCTCTTGTCATAGAGTTAAGAATTGTGGTGCAATGGCAGATTATGGCTCTTAAGGTATATGGAGACTCTCAGCTCATAATCAATCAAGTAAACAATGAATATCAAACAAAGGATGATAAACTAACTCCATACAATAAATTGGTGGAGAGCCTCAAAGATTCGTTCATTGATATTACATTTGAACAACTACCCAGAGAAAAAAATAGAGTAGTGGACGCAATGGCTACAGTTGGATCACTCTTGGAAATCCCGCACAATGTCCCAAAACAAGAATTCCTTGTAGAGAAGCTTCTCATACTAGCATTTGAGGTACCAGATTCTGAATTTGTGTGCAAAATCCTTGCTCTCAGTGATCCCTAGTACCATGACATTTACACCTACTTGAGAATAGGAGTCTTACTCACTAACATAACCCCCAACCTCAAGAGATATTTTATCAAAAATTCTTCACATTTTTTCATCCTAGGAGAAACCCTCTACCATACGAGCATCAAAGGGACCCTATTACATTTCCTAAATACTGAGGAAGCCCTGACTACTCTAACCAAGGTACACAACATAATTTGTGGTTCACACTCGAGTGGTATGACTTTGGCTAAGAAATTTTTGTGGATAGGATATTATTGGCCCACGATGGAAAAAGAAGCTCAAGACTTTGTCAAAATATGTTTGCAGTGTCAGTAGCATGTGGACCTTATCCATGCACCAGCTCAGGATCTTCATCCCATTGTTACACCTTAGCCCTTTTCATAGTGGGGGCTTGATCTCATCGATAAAATCACCCTCGCCTCATCCAGTGGCCACAAATTCATCATCACTACCACATAGTACTTTATGAAGTGGGTTGAATCCATTCCCATGACCTACATGACCAAAAAGCAGATATCTAAGTTCATCCTAAACTATCTTATATGTCGATACAGTGTCCCCCAAGCCATTATCTCAGATAATGGGACACCTTTCAAAAATTAGGATGTTCGTGACCTTTGCCGAAAATTCCATCCAACATCACTTTTCCACTTCGTATTATTCCCAAGGCAATGGCCAAGTAGAAGCCACCAATAAAACCATTTTGAAAATCCTTAAGAAAATAGTCAATGACGTTGGTCGTGACTGGCATCTGCAGCTAAATCCCACCTTATGGGATTATCACACAAGCATCCATAGACCAATAGGTGCCACCCCCTTCTCCCTAGTCTATGAATCAGAAGCCATCCTCCCCATTTATATCGAGCTCCCATCCCTAAGGATATCACTGCAAAATCTCATTATGGATCAAGAATACTGGGTCTCACGGCTAAATGAACTAGAACTACTAGATGAATGGTGCATGGATACCCTAAATCACCTACAATTCTATCATAATCACCTCAAATGCACCTACAACAAGAAAATCAAGAGGTGGACCTTCCAAGTCGGCGAGCTAGTACTGAAGGAGAATCAAAAGAACGTGCCAAATCTGAATAGAAAAAGGAAAATTTGAACCCAACTGGTTGGGACCATTCATCATCACAGTAAGCTATAAATCAGGGGCATATCAGTTATCAACACCAAAATGGGAACCCCTATGGGAGCACATGAACAGCTCCCATCTCAAAAACATTTACACCAAAAATACAAAAAAATCAAAAAATATAAAAATCCAAAAAAAATTAGAAAAAGGATTAAAAATAGTAAAGAAAAAAAAAATGTCCTCTAGTGAAAACCACTTCAGTGGTGCTTTGGACAAGTACCTTGGTGAAAACCTGGAAAAAAGGTGCCAAGTGTAAATAAAGCACTCTCCATCCACCAGGATCTTCATGACTTACTAATTTATCGATTATATCTTACCATCCATCACATTTCATTGATCTTTCATCCATCCATATGCGTCTATATCATAGCTTGATCTTGTGTTCATATCATGTTCCACCCTAGTACTACTTGGCACATTCCTAAGGTCATTTTGTCTTGCCTAAATCGAATTAGTCTATTGTACCACACTGGGGGAATGTTATTGTACCTACATCGGATCAGATTCTTGTATATTCTTGTAATCTTCATCTGAAAATAAAAAAATCAAAAAATATTCAAATATCCATCAAAAATCCAAAAACATCAAAAAATCTAAAATCTAAAATCTAAAAAATCCAAAAACATCAGTCATCTTACCAAACTACATCGTCTTTGAGCTTGAACGTAGACAAGGTTGATCCTCGATCATGCCTCGAGACATTTTAGGTCAGTCCTTTAGAATGGCAATCTTTTTTCCCATCTATCTCATCAGTAATCAAGTTTGTGTCAGTCAAGCTATGTGGTCTCTGTGTGTATAACAGAGGCAAGGATAATCCATTCATTAGCTCCCGAGACCCCTAGGATAGGTGTTTAAGTTAGCCTCTTGGTCAAAATCTCAAAAATCAAAAAAGAATGAAAAATCAAAAAATCAAAACAGCCTCAAAACATTTCAAAATTCCAAAAACATCCAAATATTTGAAAAACCCCAAAATGGTGCATCCATCTCATCTCAATTTCACCCGCAATAATCATCTTTCATAATAAATCAATTTTCATCTTCATCCTCTGGTAAGTCAGTTGGAAGCAAGTCTAGCAAGTTCATAAGTGAAAACCTAATCATCAAAGTTTCAAGTCTAGGTCAATAAGTCAACATAGTCAACTCAGAGTATCAATAGCTTGTCATCCAATTAATCTCATCATCACCTGATCACAACATGTCCTAGGATGCATCCTTCCTACAATGGACATCAACATCAGGCATCATCATATTTTAGTCCTAGCTAGCGGTATTGAAGAACATTAGCTTGTTTGTTTACTTTATCTTTGTCTTTTGACTTATCTTTTTGCACTCATTCCAATGACCTCTCATTGATGCCTAATCAAAATGGTTTAGAGAGAAAGGAATGGGGAAAATATCATTATCTTTTTATCTACTATGCTTGTTGGATGTTCTTGTAATATAACTTGGTCATGTGTGCTTTGTTTAGATTGTAGGGAAGGTGTTTTAGATGTCTTTTTGACCACATAGAAAGGCTTGCTTCTTTATGTTTTGGTCTGCGATATTTGAAATATTTGAACTGCATTCTGAATGAAGTTTCATATGCTAGGTGTGAATAGGAATACTCCTATCTGATTGTTGATTCAAATTCCACCACACTTGGTACAATGCCATTTTGGTTCTTTATACCTTGATGCATTGCACCCCTGTGTTATCAAGCATAAGGCAATTGGCCCTTTGAAAAATCCCAACTCCTCAAAAAATCATCATCATCATCATCATCATCATCTCATGTCTTGTTGGAATCTCTTACTTTCTTCTCTCTCTTCTTTCACGCTAACTTGGTACCATGACAGTTAATCATAAATCATCATCACCTTTGCATCCATCCTGCATCCACAAACCATCAGCATATTACATATTGCATAGGAAACATTAATCATATCACACACATTTCATTTTTCATCACTAATATAGATTGGTTACTCTAAGCATCTCATGAACCATAACATTACATAATCATCCCATATAACCCATATCACATATATCAAAAAGAACCCATTGCATAATCATACGAGCATATCATATATGTAAGCATTAGTAACAATCCATATACATCATATATCATATATCAAGCCATCCATGCCATAAGCATCATATCATAGAACATACATTATTACATAAAGCATAATTTCATACATCATGGATTCATCATACATCATATCGTCATCATCATAATATCATAAGTGCATATCATACATAAGAAAATTGCGTACATCTTATCATCCATCAAGTGCATAATATAGATTTGTTAGTCTAAGCATTTACATATCATAAAATTTTGCATACATTATAAAAAGTACATAATAAAATGTATTGAAAAAGAAATGCATCTATAAACCATCACAATACATCATCACATAAGTATCAAATAAGTATCATCATCATAGCATCAAAATATCCATCCATAAAGCATAAAGTTAGTTAAGACGCATCACATCGAATCAGTATCATCTCATCTCATTTATCATCAAAATAAATATATTGTCATGGTACAAAAAGAATCGAATCAAGTGTGTATCGAATGCATAAAGTACAAGGGCCCACTAGACTATCAAAAATGAGCCCATAGGGAACAAAAATAGTCATGTCTCTGATCCAAATAAAGGTTGCTTCCCTCGCCACTTGCTCTCTCCCCATGATCCTCTATGGGTATGTGGCCTATCCTCTGTGAAACATTCGGGACTCGGGCTACTCTCAGCACAGCCTAGTAATAATGCGTCCTATAATAATCGACCTCCTAGATGGCCTCCTTGTATGATCATAGTGGTACCATGCTCCGGGAGGAGGATGTAGAAATGCTCTCAATCGATTTTTTTCTACCCATCTTTGTTGTTGCATGCAGCTCCACAGCCTATCTTTGTTGGATCACCTGGTCCCGCTCTACCTATAACAGATCCCTCTCAACTGTAAGTACCTATATCTATGCCTATAGCTAGAGAATTTGACCATCCCTGGGGTCTGGCTAAAGGGGTGGATACATGGGTGGTTGATCATGGTCTCATATCTAGGCGGTGTTGGAACCTATCCTAGTGCCTGTGATCCTGATCCTAATGTCCCTAGTCGTAGTCCTAGTGAACCTGATCTAGATCATCCTATCGAGGCTGGTCCTATGGCCCCCTATCCTGAACTGACTAATGTTGTGGTGGTCCTCCCCCTCCTCGATCCCCATCAACATCCCCTTAGCCTCATCCTGCCCTTCTACCTTTGGCCCTACATTGGGCAAATGGTGTCCCTGACACTGTAAGTCTAAGAGGTGGCCGGAACCAATCTATGTATGCCTGTCTAGTTCCTACATTGGTCTTCCCCTACTCATATGGCCATGGCCTGGTCACCAACTACATGAAACTTTGCAATACCTCGTGTGCAGGTATGTATCGGCCCCAAGAGCTCTGGCTCATTGTACATGCAAATATAGTGACATACAGATCATCTTGCCTATCCTGCAACTCCTCAAACTATCTTTCAACCCTACCTAGCAAGTACATCTCAAGAATCGTGTGATCCTTGCCTTGCATCAGTTTTTCCTAGTGATTGAAAAAGAGTTGTTGTATGTCATCAAACCATGTAGGCCATCCAAGATATGTCCGCCATGTGAAAGCCCGCATGTCATCTAGGACTCTCCTCCAATGAGGAATCTCGTGCTGACCTGTATGTGTGAAGGAGACACCTCCTCTATATCACGAGAAAACTAGATCATCTGGCTCCATATCAACTGGAACAAATCTCAGATGAAGCAAAGTGATGCACTCCCAGGCCTAGATATGAAGGAGTGTGACTCCAGCACCAAGAGCTCTATCATCAAGGTATGAAAATTCATGAAGATATTTGTATAAAGAGGCCAATAGAACTGGAACCAACTCAAAGCATACTCGTCTCCGAACCATTTGCTCCCAAGTGAGCCCCCATCAAGGATTGAAGTATCAACCCCGCCAATCTAGTGCGATGAGGCCTGATATGATAGCTGCTATAACTAATCGAAAGTGTGACACGTTGAGCCTATAACACTCTAGCTTGAGCTGGCCCTTGCAAAAGACAAGCTCGTCAAGACCCATCATGTCATAGCAGGCCTCCCTCTCAGCATCCACATCACAAATCATGCACTCCCCATGGATGGGAAATCTCTATATATGCGACACGTCCTCTAGTGTGACCGTTGCCTCACCTATCGGAAGGTGGAAAGAGGATGTCTTGCTCTGCCATCTCTCAGTGAGTGTTTTCATCATACCCAAGTGTGTCTACATGAGCAGTGCATAAGCGATGCACCAAAGTTTGATCTACCTTATATGCTCTTGTTGTCGCTCGAGCATACCCTGCAAAAATTTGAAAATTACTCAGGACTTGTGCTCACATGAATAAAGTATCATCACCTCCTCCTGCATCAATAAATCCACCGTGTTAAAATTCATCAAAAATTGTAATTCTCTTTTTCCTTAGTGTACCCCCAAGGAACTTGCGCATCATTGTTTGTGCATGCGACACAGTTTGAAAGTTTCAAACTACACCGCTAAGAGCCTTTGGCCCTAAAACTCTATCGTGGCATCGTAGTTTGAGTTGTGACTCAGTTTAACCTAAAACCCTAATTTGCAAATAGGCCTACCATGGAAAACTTTTCGTATGCGGCCTTATTTGGAGTTTAAACCCTAATTCCAAACTACGTTATGGCATCGCTATTCACGACTGCAACACAGTTTGAATTTGTGCGGCATCCAAAGACTTTCTAATGGCACTATATTGGACCACTCCTAAAGACCTAAAATCTTAGGCTAATAAATGCGCATGAAAATCAAAAAATGAGGTCAGGTCAAGTTAACTCACCGGTAGTCCAGTGCCAGGTAGCCTTTGATGTGTGCGTACTTGATCTGAGATGTGTTGAGGGAGCTATCGTTGTGCCATCTCGCGAGGGTGTTAGATCTCAAAAGTGCAAAATCTCTAAAGGCTAAATATGCAAATGAATTGGAAATGGCCCCTCGAGGCCTATTTAAGCCTGAAAGTTAGGCTTTTTTAACCCCGTTTAGCTGTCCTATCAAGGTTTTGGCCCCCCAAGCCTATTTTTGTCCGTCTGGGGGGCGTTTTGTTCCGCTTTCCACATTTTACTTCATTTTTTACCTTCCGGAGCTTTTTTGGACATGTCAGGCACCTTGTCCTCCTTTTTTTGCGAGATCACCCAAAAAGTTGGAACTTTCATCTGATCTCTCGAGGGGGCAGTATATTAGCATGTTTTCTCTCGCCAGGGCAGCAGTGGGGAAAATTTTCAAATTGAAATTTTTTTGACTTTTGATTGAGACAATTTATTCTTTGAAACAATGTAACAAGTACTTTGCTTCAAAGAGGGGAAAAATGTAGACATGGAAAATATACCAACATACTTGATCCTGATTACTAACACCATTTCATCCTAAATCATCCTCTCAGCTTGTCATCACTCTTCATCCCTTAATTAAATAAATAATCATTTATCTGATTAACTCATTCTCTCTTGTTAATTAAATAAATAAAAGTTATTTAATTAATCCTTTGATCTCTATTTAATTAAATAATTCATTTTATTTGATTAAATCTCTAGATTCATCTTATTAAATTAAATAAATTAAACTTTATTTGATTTAATATTACATCATCATCCCTCTTTAATTAAATAAATCAAATCCTTTATTTAATTAAATCTAAATCACATTCTCATCTTTTGATTTAAATCAACCTATAAATCTAAATCAAATAGCCACATCAATTAATCCCTCATTAAATTAATTAACTCTTGATTAATTTAATCCTAATCTCCTAATTTCTCTATATTTTTCCACTTGCACATGAAAATACATTTTATAGATTTATTAAATTTATATTTTCTTTCAACTTGGAATCTTTTGAGAATATTCCTCCAAATTTGAAAATCCCTCCAAGTGGATTTGTCCTTCCAACAAGGCATTCATTCCCTCTTACATGTCGTTGTGCATTGAGCCAAGTGGAATTTAATTGATTCTTTTTCCCTCTTGCATCTCATTTCATTATTTTCAAATTCCATCTAATTTCATTTATTGTGCACATTCACCAAAATGTGCTCAAGCTTCCTCCATTCACATCTTGACAAGTGGCACTTTCCCATTGGATGTTGAATGATCCCACATTGCTTCATTTTGATCATTTATCCATCTTGTCTTTCTATAAATAAGAGGCTTCTCTCCTCATTTTGATCATCCACAATTTGAGTAAACTCACTATACTCAATTTCATCTTCAAGCATATCTATTTTCATCCATTTTATCAATATCTTAGCTAGGTTATGCAAATTTTTCATTATGGAGCTCAATTGAATCTTCATCAAATTTCATCACTCATCAATATTGCATCATAGGAGTTGGGAAAGGGCCAATTTTCGCATCAAATTGGCACCAACTACCCCATGGGATCAAGATTTTGATTTACATTGAATAGGATTTGATAGCTTTTGTTTATGTTTGCTTATGTTCTTCATCTCATTTCTTGTTCTTTGCAATTTAAATGGATTTCATGGGGAATCTTGATTCTCACTTGCATTTGATCTAATTATGTTTTTTTTTTTTTTATGTTTGTGTAGGTCTAGGATTGGGGTTCTACACATTGCATTATTACTATATGTGGTTTATATTTTTATAATTCACATATAATATGCAGGTCTCTATATAGGTGTGCTAAAATATAGGGTCCCCATGCAAATACCCTCTTGTGCTCCACCATATCAACAATACATTCTCCCAATTTCAGGCTAAAGTACATGTCGATCCTATCCATCAATAGGAAACTACTCACCAAAACTTAGAGGCACTATCAACCTATTTCCATCCAAATCAATCATTGCCCTATGACTGGCACATCCATTTTTCCAAATAGCCTTTGCAATATTGCCTCCACTACTTGACATACACCAATTGTCCCCTTATTGGGACTTGCAAGATCTACCACACATCCTCTAATGTCACTATCATCTCCCCATAGGGAGATGAAATGTGTTGGTCTCATATTACTACCTCTCTTCCAAGTCCATTAGCATAGCTCTATGTGAGTGCATCATTGGTATTCATGCCACTTATTCGAGTCCATAGGCTCACAACAAATCCCAATCCACATCTTCAAACTACTTGCTTAGTATCAATGTGGGCGACCTTCTCTCTCTCGTCACTATCAACCACACTATCTAAACATCCAAGCCACTCCATCATTTTGTTGATCACTTTCTCATGTTTCTTCCTCATCTAATTAATTTTTCTTTTGTTTACCCCTAGAAAATTCACTCCTACACTGAGCGTGTACACCTTTCCCTCTTCAAATTTTTCTTTTGGTAGATTCATTCAAAACTAGAGCATATTCACTCTTTCCTTGGCACATTCACCTTTTTTAGGTACACTTTCCTTTTCTACAGTGTATTTTCCATTTCATAGGCACATTCACCTTTTTGTCCATGGATTCACCTTTTTTGTGGTGGATTCACCTTTTCTCTAGCGAATTCACCCTTTCCCAAAACTTTTGCATCACTTTTTGCATATTCACCTTTTTGGTGGTAGATTCACTTTAATGCTCCACATTTTGTACTATTTTTAGTGCATTCACCTCAATCACAATGGATTCACCTAATCATGTTAGTAAAATCCACCACACATGTTTTTCTACACAAATTAAATTCCCTAGGACTACCCCAAACCAAATTTTAAATTGTGTACATGTCATCTTGCAAGTGCTCCTCGCACTTGTCCCCTCACATGTTCAACTTGGTTCTCTAAATGATTTGAAATGTTTTTCATCTTCACTCTACTCCTCTCTCGCACTCCTCACCAAATTACTATTCACTTAGGTTAAAATGAATAGTAATTTTACCCTAATCACTATTTATTCCCCCATAATCACCTTTCTTTCTCCCATTTCCTTGTCCTAACATTGTTTCCCTTTTGTTCATATTCATTTTTCATCCTCTATTTTCTTTTTCACTTGCTTTCTCCTTTCAAGAGGCCATTCAGGCCCATTCATTCAGGCCTATTTTAAATCTCCCACCCTCTCAAGGGAACATCAACATCCCAACCACTTTCTTCTATCCCATTCACACTAGGACATCCAATTTTCTCATCATCTTTCCTCATATGAGCTATATTTTAATTTTCTTTGAAACAACATTATTCTAATGTTATTTTAAAGATGGAAAAATGCATACACTAAATTTTACCATTATATTTCGTCAATTTTACAACTAATTCATCCATTTTGAACTCATCATATAAATTAAATAATATCTTAATTATTTAATTAATATTCATTATTCATCCCACTAACCTAAACCTTTTATCTCATTATTTAAATGTTATAAGCCTAAAGTAAATAATTATCCCCATCTTACACATTGTCCCATCTACTCCAAATAAATCAAATAAATAATTGTATTTATTTATCTCCTCACATATTACATCCTTCATCACTTTTTATTAGTCCTAAACCTACCCACTAATCCCCAACTAAGTACTCTATTAGGTGTGTGCACACACTTAATATTTGATTCAATGAGGTCAATCCCTTTCCATTTATTCCCTCATCTACTATGTCCCTTTATTCATCAATCTTTTCCCTTTTGAAAAGAACCCCCACATGGGTCTTCCTTCCAAAAGGACATAAGAGGAATTTTTAATTCATTTATTCCTCTCATTTTTCCCTTTGGACAATAAGTTCCTTTAATGAATATCTTCTAAGGTACAAAAAATTACCTCTCAATCCTCTCAAGCCACCATATTGTGCCAAGTGTCACAAGCTCATGGCTTAAGAGATCCTATCTGATCTTCAAATTCCAGGTTACAAGAACATGCACAACCCTAGGATGAAGAGATAATATTTGTTGGGATTCTAATTGGATAAATCTAGCTATGCATATTCAGTGTGGATGATTAGATGCTTGACCACACAGGCTCCCCCTTATAGTGCACTTGCTTCTCGGGTCATCCAAGTATTAGTACCCATGAATCTCCCATGGCATACTTTTCATCTCTACAATAGAACCTCGTGTATACATGGGGCAGCTTCAAAGGACATGACCTTTTGCACCAACAAATAGTTAAGGATTTTGGCCTTTGCTAAACAAGGGTTTTAATGCAGGCATTTCATTTGTGGGGGACTATCCATGTGGCGAGAGACCATTACTGCCCTTCTCGTTAGAATAATCCTTGTGAAATTGGCCTTTGTTCCAATATCCACACTTATATCCCAGGTGGAAGTCGCTTGGCTTTTGCATGTTCCTAGTTGGGTCATTCCCTTGGGTGATTATTTTTTTCTCACAAGGCAGGCCTGCTAGGATAAACAAAAGGGAGAACACTCGTGATATACCATGCTCACACTCGCAAGATTGGTTTAATTTTAATCCCCAAAATTAAATGTGGAGGTAATTACCTTACTCAACTTAAGATTACCAAACGGGATTTTGATTTCAAGATCATTGTGAGGCACGAGAGAAGTGCATATGTCCTTTTGATGGTATTACTTTGAGTAAGAAATTACAAAACAAAATAACACTTGTTCATTTTAAGTCCACAAAGCAAAAGTGAATTCTTTTTATAGCACCAAATCAAATTTGGGATTTGCCTTGTTCAATTGTTAAACCTTAAACCAAATCTAGTAAGTTGTTCTAAAGTTCTTTTTAGCCCTTTTTTTGCAAAATTTGAAAAAAATTGTATTGTTCTTTTTATGGCCCAAAGGAAATTTAGTGTTCCCTAAAGCATGAAAGATAAAAAAACTCTTAAGAGAGATTAAGAATTCTCTAAGAGTGTTAAACAACACTAAAGTGTTTAAAAACACTTGGTATAAGATGAGAATGATGTCATAATGTAACCTTCCAATTTTCATTCCTCCTTGCCCTAACCTACAAAATGATTAAAACCAGAAGATATAGAGACAACAAATAGGTTAATAGCTCAAAAAGCTGAAAACAAAAAGGCACATGTCAAAAAAAAAAAATTGAACTTTTTACTATCATCCAACGAAACAGTTAGCAAATGCGGTGGAGTTTAGAAACTCTAGAGGTGCAATATAGCACCGCTGATGATTGAGAGTGGTGCTCTGTAGTAGGACAGAGAGCGTAAAGGTGGTGCTATTTTAGCCCAGCAGTGCAGTTTGGAGTTTAGAAACCCGCAGTGTAGTTTGGAAATTTAAAATTTGTGGGTGGGGAGACTCTAGCGATGGAGTTTTGAGTTTCAAGTGGTGCAATATAGTGTCGCTTGATAGTCAACGATGGATTTTTCTAGAACCTACAAAAAAAAAATAGAAAAGCATAGAATTTTCTAAAAAAACGTGATTAGAACTTGAGATTTGCCCTCTTTCTACCGCCAAAATGAGAACCCAAATTCTATACCTGCACAAACATAAGAAAAAAGCACATAATTAGGTTCATATGCAAGTAATAACAAGGATTCCCCATGAAATCCATCTACAATACTCAATAATAGAAATGAAATGAAAAACAATACAAGAAATTAAATCAAATTTATTTAAGCAATGCAAACACTTAATCCCATGGGGGAATTGGTGCCAATTATGTGTAGAAATTGGCCCTTTCCCAACTTTTTTGTAAGCTTGATGATTTGATTGAGATTGATCCACTTTGGTTGAACTCCCTAAATAACCTAGCTAATAACTTCATAAAAAATGGATATGCTTGAGGATGAAATTGAGTATAAAAAACTTAATAAAATTGTGGATGATTAATTCAATAGAGGAGGCCTATATTTATTGATTTAAAGAATGTAAGATTGAAGGATTTGGATGAATGTGGGATAAAATACCAACCAATGAGAAGAGGCCACTTGTCCATATGTGATTGGAGGAGGAATGAGCACATTTTGGTCAATGTGCATGATAAATTCTATGAGATTCAAATTTGAAATTTGAAATTTGAAAGTGACATGTTTAGATGGAAGGGAAATGGAGTTAATTTCACTTGGCTCAAGGCCAAGGACATGTAAGAGGCCTTAAATTCCTTGTTGGAAGTACCCATCCCCTTTTCGAGGGATTTTTGAATTGGAAGAATATTCCACAAAAGATGCCCTTTTGAATGGAAATTGATGAATTAATAAATCAAATAAATTTATTTATTGTGCAAGTTGCAAAATATAGAGGATTGGAGTGATTTGGATTAAATTAATCAAGGTTTGATCAATTTAATGAGAGATTAGATGATTTGACAATTTTGACTTAAATTTATGCATTGATTTAAATCAAATTTAGAGGAATGGTTTAATTAAATAAATGTTTTGATTTATTTAACTAAAGGGGACAATGTTAGATTAAATTAAATAAGGTTTTAATTTATTCAATTTAATAAGAGGACTTTAGAGTTTTATTTTAAATAAAATTAATTATTTAATTAAAGAGAGATATGAAGGTTAATTAAATTAAATTGATTAATTTAATCAACAGGGAAGAATAACTTAATTAGATAAATAATAATTTATTTAATTAATGGATGAAGAGTGATGATAAGTTGAGAGTATGATTTAGGATGAAATGATGTTAGTAATCAAGATCAAGTGTGTCGGTCAATTTTCCATGTCTACACCCATGAATCCGGAAAAGAACATAAAAATAGCATACAACGATCTCCGTCATCAATCGTCACACCCACATATTCTAACTAAGCAATCAGCATGTTAAATCATTCAAATGATTAGAAATAGATGCTCCTTCTTGCATTTTCAAAGAGTACAGCTTCTTCCTCAAGAATAGCATATTCACCAAGGACTTTCCTTGATAAATATCTCTTAGTCTTTTCCACAAAGAAGATGCAGTCTTTTCTTCATGAACATTTAGAAGAATAGAGTCTCCCAAATAGAGCCTTATCATCCCCTTTGATTTTTGATCTGCGAGGTCCCAATCCTCTTGCTTCATGCCTAAAGGTTTCATTCCAGACACAGCAACCCAAAGATCACAATCAACCAATAGATCCTCCATTTTGAGTTTCCACAACTCAAAATTGTTGCCATTAAATTTATCAAATTCAATCCTTCCTGATGTACTTGCCATCTTAATCTGTAATTTAAATTATCAAGCCTCTACAAAACTCCCACTGAATAAAAATGACATAAAAACCCCAACCAACACACAAGGATAACACAACTGGCAAGGCTCGGATACCACTTGTTATGAAAATCAAAGGTGCGGAACTAACTCTCCTAATGTCAATACTCAGAGGATAATGTAGATATGTCTTTAAATTTTACAATTACAGTCCATTAAGATGC
Source organism: Sequoiadendron giganteum (assembly GCA_007115665.2). Lineage (NCBI taxonomy): Eukaryota > Viridiplantae > Streptophyta > Pinopsida > Cupressales > Cupressaceae > Sequoiadendron > Sequoiadendron giganteum. The sequence continues at coordinate 582,962,597 of CM021109.1, forward strand.
ACATGAAACGAATAACAGAATAGATAAATAGACACATACACAATTGGACACCAAATTTACGTTGGAAACCCTTATGGGAGAAAAACCCACCACATCAAGTAAAACCTCTTTGTATTATAGTAAACAAAATTACATACAGAGATCAAACTTCACTTTCAGATGTCAATTGTATAGCAGCAACATTTCTCTGATCAACCTTGCATACAACAACACTATTCCAATGCTTCCTAAAGCATAAAATGTAATTCACTCTGATCAATCCTTGTTCCAATCGAACAACACTGCCACTATTCAATCTATTCATTACTTTTGATCATTATAGAGAGTTCCTTATGTTCATGATTTTCCAATTGTCTATTGATCTTCCACAAGAGAATAGTCACAATAGTCTAACTATGAATTGGTTTGCATTCTACTTCTCTCATTGGTCCACAACCAACCACGTAGGATAGTTGTTTGGTCAAACAAAGGTTCAATTGCATCGTGTATCTATGAGACAGAGTCCATGTCTCACTGAATCCAAACTTCCCATTTACCTTTGATCACTCCAAAGTCTTCCTGCATCACCAAGAGTCCTACCGAACATGTCCATCACCAAGACCAACGCTATCAGTGGCAGTCCAGAAGATCCTACAGAGCCCCGAGGTCACACCGATGTTCTTTTAGCTTAGAACCTTCATCAGTCACACTGATGAATTCCATTGGGCTAACATCCTTCCTCAGAGGAGGTCCTCCAATGTTCCACTGATAGTTCATGTTCCACCAATGAATTTCCCTCCAAGTGACCTCATTGGTAGGACTCATGCCAAACATGAACCCATTAGTCTAACTAACAATGTCAGACCAACACATTGAAAGCTCGATCAAAAACCCATGTTCCACCGATATCGTTCATCGATAGGACTTCCACCAATCCACTCTCATTGATCTAACTTCCACCGTCGATCTAACTTCCATAGACTTCATTGAGCACCAAAGGTTAGCCTGATGGAGAACCATTGGCCAGACTCTTACCGATGATCACCCATCAGTCTAACTCCTTCCATCAGATAAGAGAGGAAGAACTTCCACCTACTGTTCAAGTTAGGCCGATCACTACCATTGGAAAGACAAGTCCTAGGTCACACTGATTTGACCCCTTCAGGACTTTAGAACACAACTGCTCATCTTACTGAAGATCTTACTGACACCTCCAAAACACCAAGAAGTTATTGAAATTCATGGGCACCAAGGCCCATGATACTGGTACACCACCTATACTTTTTTGTGCTCACTAGTTTCATCAATGCATCTGCAACATTTTCCAGAGTATCCACCTTTTCCAGATTTATCTTTCCATCTTCGACCATGTCATGAACAAAGTGATACTTCACATCAATGTGTTTAGCCCTAGCATGGAAAGTAGGATTTTTCACCAGAAAAATAGCACTTTGATTGTCACAATAAATTGTAATCTGCCCTGCATCAAACCCAATGTTATAACACAAATGTTTTAACCAGACTGCTTCTTTATAGGCCTGTGTAGCTGCCATGTATTATGCCTCCATAGTGGACAAAGTGACTAAAACCTGTCGCTTGCTCATCCAGCTAACTGCACCACCATTCACCATGAAAATATATCCACTCATGGATCTTCTATTGTCAATGTTCTCTTCCCAATCAGAATCCACATATCCATGAATACTGACAAACCTCTATGATTTAGAAGAGTTACCATGATAACACAAAGCATACTCAGATGTACCTTTCAAATATCTAAACACTCTTTTCATAGCATCCCAATGTGTCCTTCCTAGATTCACCATAAAATGACTAAGTACTCCCACTGCCTGGGCAATGTCTGGCCTTGTATAGACTATTGTATACATTAAACTACCAGCTACACTTGCATAAGGCACCCTGGTCATGTCCTCTAGCTCAATAAGAGATTTTGGACAATCTTCAACAAATAGCTTCATTCCCTGCAAAACTGGAACAACTAGTTCTTGTAGTCAATCATACAAAATATCTCCAGAACAGTGTTAATATACTTACTCTGGCTAAGCCAAATTTTTCTACTCTTTTTTTCCCTAGTTATTTCCATTCCTAGAATATACCTTGTTGCACCTAGATCTTTCATTTTGAACTTTCCAGACAATTGAGATTTTAGATCAAAAATCATAAAATTACTATTCCCAATGAATAACATATCATCCACATATAGGGCAATAACTAAAATATGGCCATTCTCATCTTTTTAATACACACAATGATCAAATTTTGATCTTACAAATCTCAATGACAAGAAAAATGTGTCAAAATTTTGGTACCATATTCTAGGAGACAGTTTTAATCCATACATAGATTTTTTCAACTTATAGACCAAATTTTCTTTGCCTTTTTTTCACAAAATGCTCTAGATGGGACATATAAATTTCTTCTTCAAGATCACCATGAAGAAATACAATCTTCACATCCATCTTCTCAATCTCCCAGTCATATGCTACTGCAAGTGACAAAATAAATCTGATAGATGTCAGCTTTGCTACTGGAGGAAAAATTTCCCCATAATCAATTCCCTCTACCTACGAATAACCCTTCACAACCAACCTTTATTTATACTTTTCAACACAGCCATCCAAACCAATTTTCTTTTTAAATACCCATTTGCAGCCCACAGGCTTTCTACCTTCAGGAAATGGAACCAAATCCCAATTATCATTTTTCTTTAATGATGCCATTTCTCCATTCATGGCTTCCAACCAAGAATTTGATTCAGAAATTTCAATTGCCTCTGTTATAGTCCTAGGCTCATCCATGTTAGTAATCAAAGCATAGGCACAAATACAATCCATACCTATCAGGTTGCTTCTTCTCATGTGTAGACCTCCTCATAGGTTGAGGCTAAGGTTGTGGTTCTTCTTCTTCTTTAGAACTCTCTGAGCTGTTCGAAATCTCCTCAATTTCAGGTACACTATCAATGTTTTGTTCCTCTTTTTAGGAGTTAGAGGTACTTCAACAACATCAATTTTTTCTTCTTTTTCTTTCATCTCTGACTACATATCCACTAAAGAAGGTTTCATCTCCCAAAATATTACACTTTTTTTGTACAATACCTTCTCAGTCACAAAATTCCAAAGCTTGTATCCTTTCACACCAAGGTCATACCCAATGAAGATACATTTTTTAGCTTTGTTTTCTAATTTAGATCATTTCACATCCAACACATAAACATATGCTTCATAGCCAAAGACACGAATATGTCTCAGAGAGGGCTTCTTACCAAACCAAGCTTCCATAGGCATTTTGTCAACAAGTGCTGACGAGGGAGACCAATTTAAAAAGTAACATGTTATAGCCACAGCCTCAGCCCAAAACTTCTACTCCAGACCAGCATTGCTCAACATACTTCTTGCCTTCTCCATCAATTTCCTATTCAACCTTTCAGAAACTCCATTTTATTGTGGAGTGTAAGGTGTAGTTTTATTCCTTTTAATCCCATGGTCTTTGTAATACCTTTCGAACTCATAAGAACAAAACTCACTGCCATTATCAGTCCTTAAAAACTTTATTTTTCTTCCAGTCTGATTTTCCACAAGGTTTTTAAATTCCTTAAACCGACTGAACACTTCTAATTTACTTTTTTTTAAATACACAAATGCCCTTCTCAAATAATCATCAATAAAAATAAAAAAATATTAAGATTTCGATAACGAAGGAACATTCACTAGACCACACACATTAGAATTAATGTAATCAAGTATACCATAAGATTTATGAGGACTCGAGTAAAATGAAACATGATGATGTTTTCCATATATAAAATGTTCACAAAATTCAAATTCCAAGTTACAATCATCAAGCCCCTCAACCAGGTTTTTATTTTTCAAGGCTTTCAAACCTTTTTCACCAATGTGACCGAGCCTTTGATGCCAGAGCATATTATTCTCTTCTAGAAGTTTAACTTCCATAGAATTTACACTGATAGGAACATTTTCCTTCTTCTCTTTATGAGAAACCTTTTGTGACTTTGCAGAGACACTGTTGCATTGAACTACCAGTGTGTCTAGCTTGTACAGAGTACCAATTCACGCACCCCTAGCCATCACCATAGAGCCTCTAGTCATTTTGAATCCATTGCCTAAGAATGAGACTTGCACTCCAACCTCATTCAACTTGCTTACAGAAAGTAAATTCTGAGCTAGACCTGGTATATGCATTACATCATTGATTCCCTTCAGTCTTCCATCAAGGAACTAAATTCTGACTCTTCCATGGCCAACAATTTCTAGAGATGAATCACTTACCAAATACACCTTTACACCATGGTATTCTTCATACTTAGTGAACTAGTCTCTATGAGACGTCATGTGGAAAGATGCTCCAGAATCAATCAGCCAGACATCATTTGATGCCAAAGTTGCCAAGGTTGCAATGAAGGCATCTGCATCACTCTGAGAAGAATCATTATCGGAAGATTTCCTCTTTTTTTTCTCCTCTCTACAATCATTTCATAAATGACCAAGTTGCCCATAGTTCCACCACTTCACCTTGGACTTCTTCCTAGGAGACTTTGATCTCCCATATTATTTTGATTTGGACCTCTTGTCCTTCTTCTTTCCTTTTTTCTTTCGATCTGCCTCAAATAGCAAGAGCCTCCTTCGCCATCTCAGAAGATTTCCTTATCATCTCTTTTGATAGCATAGAAGCAACCACATCTTCCATCTTGAAATCGGTTGTCATGCTAACAATTTCCATCACCAAGTGATCCCATGAATCCAGCAAAGAACATAATAATAGCATACAATGATCTTCTTCATCAATCTTCACACCCACAGATGCTAACTGAGCAATCAGCATGTTAAAAGCATTCAAATTATTAGAAATAGACATTTCTTCCTACATTTTCAAAGATTATAGCTTATTCCTCAAGAATAGCTTATTCACCAAGGACTTGCCCTGATAAATACCTCCCAGTCTTTTCCATAAAGAAGATGTAGACTTTTCTTCATGAACATTTAGAAAAATAGAGTCTACCAAATATCGCCTTATCATCCCCTTTGATTTTTGATCTGTGAGGTCTCGATCCTCTTGCTTCCTCCTTGAAGGTTTCATTCCAAACATAGCAACCCAAATATCATGATCAACCAATAGATCCTAAATTTTGAGTTTCCACAACTCAAAATTGCTTTCATTAAATTTCTCAAATTCAATCCTTCCTGATGTACTTGCCATCTTAATCTATAATTTAAACAATCAGACCTCTACAAGACTCCCACTGAATAAAAATGACACAAAAACCCAACCAACCCACAAGGATAACACAACTAGCTAGGCTCTGATACCACTTGTTAGGAAAATCAAAGGTGTGGAACTAACTCTCCTAATGTCAATACTTAGAGGAGAATGCAGATATGTCTTTAAATTTTACAATTACAGTCCATTAAGATGCACATGAAAGGAATAAAAGAATAGAGAAATAGACACATACACAATTGGACACCATATTTACGTGGGAAAACCCTTACGGGAGAAAAACCCACCACACCAAGTAAAGCCTCTTTGTATTACAGTAAAAAAAATTATATACAGAGATCAAACTTCACTTTCAAATGTGAATTGTACAGTAGCAAAATTTCTCTGATCAACCTTACATAGAACAACATTGTTCCAATGCTTCCTAAAGCATACAATGTAATTCACTCAGATCAATCCTTGTTCCAATCTAACAACACTGTCACTATTCGATCTGTTCATTACCTTCGACCATTATAGAGAGTTCCTTATGTTCACAGTTTTCCAATAGTTTGTTGATCTTCCACAAGAGAACGATCACAACAGTCTAACCATCAACCAGTTTGCATTCTACTTCTCTCATTGGTCCACAACCAACCACATAGGATATTCATTCACTCCAACAAAGGTTCAACTGCACCGTGTATCAGTGAGACAAAGTCCATGTGTCACCGAAGCCAAACTACCCATTTACCTTTGATTGCTCTGTAGTCTTCCAGCATCACTAAGATTCCTATTGAACATGTCTATTGTGCCTTTTGCACACACGCCCCATTCGAAATGGGGACCCTCTTTTCCCTATTTTCTTTTTTGGTCCCCTTTTCATTTTCCTCATTTTGTGTACCCATTTTTGTGCCTTAAAAGGGGTCGGTGCATTTCCCAATGCAATATTTTAAGCTTGACCAAAGTCCCCTTTTGGAAAAATTTGCTAAGTCTCAAGTTAACTCAGGTCTTCTTTGTCAAAACATCATTCTGGCAACTATGGCAATTGTCGGGTTTCCCTTGTCGGGTTTCCCTTGTTGTGTTTCACTTGTCGGGTTTCCCTTGTCAGGTTTCCCTCGTCGGGTTTCCCTTTTCAGGTTTCCCCTTTTGGATTGCCTCTTCCGGGTTTCCCTTCGGTCTTTGCTATTTCGATGGTGGTGATGGGACGGATTCCCGAACCTTGGACTCCGGACCTCCTACCGTCGTCTGTGTTTTGAAGATCCACCAACCCAACCAACTTTCATACGGAGGAATTAAGGTTGTATTAATGGAAGTTTTGGCTATAAAAGCACATTTTCTGGCCATCATTATCAACCATTCCGAGTGATAGAGAAGATTGGAGAGCTCTCGGCGTCCTACATTTTCACTCTTCATTTCAGAATTCGGATTCTAAAACTCCTTGTTCCGCGCGGCTATCAGAAGCAAGCACCGGAATCTTTAGGTATGCCCGCCGTCTGTGCCTTTGTTTCTCATTTTTCTATTTCAGGGCTTTCAGTGGTATAAAATGAAAAACCCATGCTAGAATCAAGTAAATTTGTGCCTTCCGGTCAGAACCCATGTCTTAAAAACGTGAAAATCAATCTAAAAATCACCTAAAATTCAATCTAGAGCTTCACTGCGCCGCAACTATTCTTCGGAACAGCGCTGGTGCCTTCCAAGCCTGGGTCTTCCCATGGTTGTTCGTGCTTCTTCTATTCAAATTTTTCCAATGGCATTCCCCTCATTGGACTCCGACCTCCGGAATTCCCTTCTCAGAATTCCATTGCGTCTTCGCCCTCCCAAACGGCCCCGTTCGAGCATCTTCCCGACCCACGGACCCTAGACCTTCAAAGTCCATCTAAACTCAAAATTATCACCATCTTCATCTTCAAATCTTCTCTCAAGATTCGGTCCTCAGGATTCCCTTTCCAGAATTATGTTCTGTCTTCGTCGTTTCTACAGCCTTTCCCGAGCTGCTTTCCGGACATCTCTTCCCAGCCGCAAAGTCTTTTATCTTCCGGTTGGATTCCTCAATGATTTTCCCTCTTCAGACTTGAACCTTCGGAATTCCCCTTCTGGGATTCCATTGTGTCATTGTCATTCCAAACGGCCTCATCTGAGCATCTTCCCGGCTTCCGAACCCCGGTCCACTGTTCGCCGAAACTCGAAATCTGGTACTCCCCCCTCCGGAAATTGCTTCCCGGATTTCCACACCCAGATTTCCACTTTCATTCCACCGTGCTTAACGGACACCCCCTCACGGCTTCTCGGAGATAGCAATCTGAGACCCGGATTCTGACTCCTGGAATTTCGTGCCCTTTGCACCGTTTTAGACGGCTTCCTTGCAGTTGATGCCCGAACTTCCAAATGAGGTATCAAATGACCTCCAAATCCAAAATGAATTTCAACCCACTTGCTCAAATTAGGTTTTCCTCTACCTCCAACATCAAATATTCAAATCCAACCTTAGGGGATGCCTATGGGAATTCAATTATCATTTTTCCCTTTCAAACGATATTCTGCCAAGGGAATTTTGGCCCAGGAACTTCGGATTGTTTACACTACTTTCTAAATAATGAAGTATCCAGCTTGCATGATCATTGAATATGAATTGTGATTGTCGAACTAATCTTGACATGCAAGGATTTGTTGGTAGCCATTTTGACAAGTTCGTCATTGCTAATTCACATCTTTTGTGTAGGATTTATGGAATCTAGCACAGAGACTTCCAGTGCTCCCAAGAAAGGAAAAGGAACAGCCAAACCACCAAGGGGAGAGAAAGATAATGAAATACAAGTTCCAGGGGGTCCCTATTCAATCCAGGATCACTACCCTTTGGAGGGATGTCTCAGATACCAACATCGAATAGGTCAATGTTGATGAATTCACACAAAGGGTTAGAATGAACCCAAAAACAGCAAATGCAAGGTTGATAAAGAGCAGTGGACTTGCTAAAGCTACAGGTTTCCCACTGGCCTTAGTGGCCTCGGAGCTGGTAATGGTGTGTGTGGAAGCATACTAATCTGATACTAGAACCATAGTGGACCATGACGGAAATATCCTTGTAGATATGTCTCCATCAGGTATAACAGCAACTTTCCACATTCTTGCCTTGAAAGCATGGAGGTCCCCACCATGGAGGACTGTAAAGAGGTGTGGGAATAGGACCCGTTGGGGTCTAAAAGGCTTATCAACTAGTACTAGCTGAAGGACAAACGAGGTAGTGCTGGGAAGCTTCCTCAGGAGCTCTTCTGCAGCAACTTCTTTGAGGACTACCATGACCTTGTAACTCTACTTAGCCGAGTCATGGGCCTTCCCAGTGCTATTTTCTTCCAAGAATGGATGTTCTATTTCATAGAACAGATCCTCTAAGGTAAGGGCACCACCTTCTACTGGAGCGAGATAATCAACGACTGCTTCCATGAGCAGTTTACCACCGTGAAGAAGACCAACAAATTCTTCATGACCTCCTACTTGGTATATTCTCTCACCAATCAGCAACATTATCAGGGGTTGACAATGATGCCCAGTGATCCGTCAGGGCTAGAGCTTAAGCCCTATGATAAGTACCCCCAATTAAAATTTCAGAATTTCAAAAGAGAATACTGCAGGGTGAACGATGCATTCATTGCTCACGTCATCCGATCTGTAGGAGGGGATTTTCATAGGAGGACATCCCATAGTTCCAGGGTCCTCCGTAGGTAGTATGCCTTTTGGTACATTCAGTTCCAAAGGTTCACCTACATACACGCTCAGGGATTCATCGAAAGATCGAACAAGCTACCTTGGTACCCAAATGACCGGATCATTCTTTTGGAGTTGACTCGGCAGCTGCGGCACATTCACAGTGTCTTGAGCAAAAAATATCTGGTAGGCCCCACCTATCCCATGAACCTTGGTTAGGGGATGTATAAGATCCACACCTCCCAGTGCGTGGGATATTCAGAAAAGGAGCTGGAGGAATATAACTTCAAGCAATATATGGTGTGGCCCCGAATGGATCCTTATGGTCATGTTAGAAAGGCACTGGGACATGAGTACGCCCACCTCCACAACATCGAGGACTTTTGGGCCAATTGCAGGGATGATCTTGAGGTGCGGTTGCGGCATTACATGCGCATGACCATCATCTATGTGCGAAGGGTGAACTTGTGTCTAGTCCCAGATTAGCTAGAAGAGGATGAAGACACAGTCGTGGATCCGGGTTACGATGCAGTTTCCAACCTACTGCTACCTCCAATTGATTGGAATGAGCCAGAGCTCAATGATGTCAGTATACTCACTAGGCCCATTGAAATCTGAACAATGGCATGGATCGGCAAGAAGGTGGCCCATTTGAAACAAGGGGTCGTCCTAACATTCACCAAGCTTATGAGTGAGCATGTAAGTGAACCAAGCGGCTCCGAAGGTGGAGCAACCACCACTACAACTGGGGAGACATCTAAGACCCCACCATCAGGGAAGACCAAGAAAAGAAAGGAGGCTAGCAAACAGCTGCCCAAGCCGAAGGTCTATGCTCGTAACGCATTTGAACCTGAACCTTCTAAAAAGAGGAGGAAAACAACTGGTAGTGCGGAGATGTCTATATTTGCGGAGACGTCTATATTAACCAAGGGTCTGTCCCTTGGGATTGGAGGATTAGGATCTAGCTCGCCAAGGTTGCTTCCTACCATTTTTACTACTATTGTTGCTTCCCCTCCCCCTCATGCTTCTCTTGCAGTCTCTGCTTCCTCCCTTCCAGCGGTGGATATCTCTATCCACCTTGCTCCTACTCCTCTAGCATTGTAGGTTATTCCCATAGATTCATCATCCACCACCACCTCACCAATGACCTCTTCCTCCATGTCTCCTTCCCTTCCTACCGTTTCTGCTACTATAATGCATACCCTTAGCCTTCCGAAGTTGTTTTTAAAGTATATGCAAAATGTGCCATCTGAGCTTTCAGGGATGCTCACCAATCCAACAGTCCAGGCTGTGATGGCTTAGGCTATGGCCTCTGCCCCAACACTATCCCCCTCTATTGAATCACCAAAGATGAAAGCGACCATGCAGATATCAGACGAGCATGAATGACAGTAGCTAGAGGTTGAGAAGGTACCAAAGTACGAAGAGTTTGAATATCACAAACACCCTTTGTTCGAGCATCAGGAGATTGGTGAAGTGGCCTTTGAGTCTTCTAGCGAGGGCACTGAGGACCTTGATGTGGAGATGATCCAAGAGTCAAATGATCCTGAGCTCAATGCAGAGTGGGGGAAGCAGCTCAAGGAAATTGAGGACAAGGAGGTCGAGGACCGACTTGCACAGGAAGAGGAGATTACTGCTCTAGAGATGGAAGGTAATAGGTCTCCAACCGAGGGACATGGCCAGACCCCAAAGCATGACAAGGAAATGTTCCTCCATGAGGATGAATAAGGGGAGAACCTCGAGGAACATCAAGATACTCTAAAAGAAAAGGAAGAGGATGCTAAAAAGAAGGATTCACCTAAGGAGCAATTGCACACCGAGTCCGTCGTTGAACATGAAACGATCAAATAAGATTCTGATGAAGAAAAGGAAGGTGAAAAAACCAAGGAGAGAGCTCTCGTTATCAGAACCGTCGAACCCGAGAAGGGAGACAATGGGACTCAAGGTGAACCGCCAAGGGAAGAACTCCAAACGCTTGATTGGCTATTAAAAGATCCCAAGGCAAGGCTGGAAGCCATTATGGCCAGAGCATGAGTAAGCACCAGAAAAGAGAAGAAGCCGAAGGTCAGATCAAAAGTAACCATGGATGCTTTGGGATCAAGGGCAATTTAAATAGTAACACCGATAGTTGGGGAACAAGGTATAACTTACAACGTCTCCACCATTGACCTAGGAGTGGCCACAAGGGAACAAAAATTTGAGCATCTCCAAGAGTTGGTCGCAATAGTAGTGCACCTTATCCAACAAGATAAGGTCTCCAAAGAAGAACTAAAGGACCAGGTGGCTAATCTAACAACTTATATTCAGCAGTGGTCATCTCCGGATGAGTAGCCTACAACATCGTCATCCCCGCCTTAGTTGTTGTCCCGTGAACAGATTAACAAGCTCGAAAAGAGATGAAACTTGGACAAGACTATGGAAAACTGGTTCCGATAGGTCTTGGACATGGGAAACATGGGCATCAACTTGGCTGTCCGGGCAACAAATAGGTTCCTAGAAGTTCAAAAGACTCTCGAGGACACTAGGCAGATCTATGAAAGGTTCCCAAGGAAGTACGAGTCGGCCTACCCAAAGATTGAGGCCATACTCACGTTGCCAAGCGATGTCTAGGAAAAGGCTCTTGCCTTCAAGGATGATGATCATTGGCTAGTGGACACATGGAAGTGAAATTTTAATCACCGAAAGAGAAGACTTGAGCAGGCTTTGGAGTGAATGATGCCATACATTGAATGGGCAAGAGATTCTAGGGAAGAGTTTGCTCGGTACCTCAAACTGATGATGGGGTATGAGTTGCCTGCGGTCGAGATTAATCCTGAGAATATAAAGCCCTACTTTTTGAAGATTATGGAAGATGGGATGTCCACCAAGGTCACTACTGAATTCATGTGCTTCGCTACTAGAGCCTTTGCACAATTAAAACTTTTTAAGGACAACGCTACTAAGTATGAGGATGACTGGAAGAAGCTAGGCAGCAATTCCCAAGAGTGGTCTTACCAAATTTTGAAAGTTGACGTCATAGAGGTGGATAAGTTTCAATCCCTGATACTGAATTTCATGGGGTATGCCGCATTGAAGAAGCGAGAGGGAAATCCCATCATCAATGATGACTTCCCTGAAGAATAGTTACAGCAAAGGGCAAATGGCTAAAAGACAAATTTTCTACAGTGTTGTCACTAGATGGCGAAATAGGGAAGAAACAAGAAATGGTTTATAAATGTAATATATTTGGGGGTAGGTGAAACCCTAATGTAAAGTGAATCTTGGTCACACAATAGAATCAAATCTTGGCCACTCATTTTGTTTTTTGAAAACTATAAATAGGGTTCTCCTCCTCTCATTTTAAGAGATTTGAGTTGTTGTAAAGGCATGTTGCATAAATTATAATAGAAAATACAATCATTTTCTAGTGTATTTCTGGGTTTCTCAATATGTTTCATGATTCCTCTCCCTTTTAGCTATAGCTTTTCTTTAAGTTACCTTCTTGTTTTAATGCCTTTAGATTAGACTTGGTAGATTTAGTATGTTATCTCTGGTTTTGAAGATTATTGTTGTGTGTATGCTTTTCTTGTTCGTACTTTTGGTCATTTGTTGAAGGCAGATGACTATGCAAAGTTAGCCTGGACTTTGATTTCATTGCTGCTCATTGAATCTCATCTTTATTCACCCTCCCATAGTGAATGAATGATGAATATCTGTAGTCCTTAGAAGATAGCACAGATTTCATGATATTGTGAGAATTCTGGGTAAGTGAAATTTTGTTTAATAAAATTATCCACAGCAGGAACCTCCATGATCACTGTTCATCGGTAGTTGTAGGTCCAGGAAACATCTTCCTTCCTCGCCCTTTTCTTTTCCCTTTTTTTTTCAGAAACAACCTGTGTTGAGGCTCATTGCACATTGTAGAGCCAAATCTTATGAAATAATGGAGTCCAAGACTACTGCCTGAGCCTGTAGCAAAGCATAGTAATTCCAAATCCGTAGAACTCCATTCATTGACTCAATTCTCCTACAGCTTTGACTACGTAAGGCCTCCCTATGATTCCAGAAAATCACATAAATCAACTAAAATATTCCAAGCCTCGTCATGACCTGACACCTGAGAGACCTTGGGATAGTGTTCTACAATTTGATTATGGAAGATTGTCTTTCAAGAGAGGTAATGCACCTACGTATTACTTGTGTTGTGAAGTGCATGAAAACACCATCAACAATGTCCATCGACAAGACCAATGTTATCGGTGACAGTCCAGAAGATTCTACCAAGCCTCGAGGTCACAACAATGTTATTTCATCTTAGAATCTCTATCGGTGAGAGTCCCACCAATGAATTCCCTCGGGCTAACATCCTGCCTCGGATGAGGTCCTCCAACGTTCCACTGATAAAGTTCCCTCTAGGTGATCTCATCAGTAGGACTCATGTCGAACATAGACCCATCGGTCAAACTAGTACTATTGCACCAACACACTGAAAGCTCAGCTGACAACCCATGCTCCACTGATGTCATTCATCGGCAGGACTTCCACCGATCCGCTCCCATTGGTCTAACTTCACTGAGCACCAAAGGTTAGCCCAACGGAGAACCATCGGCCAAACTCTCGCCGATGATCACCCATCGGTCTAACTCCTTCCATCGGACAAGAGAGGAAGGACTTCCAGTGACCGTCAAATTTAGGCCAATCATTGCCATTGGCAAGAAAAGTCCTAGGTCACACTAATCTTATCCCTTCAGGACTTTAGAACACAACTGCTCATCGGCAAGACATTCCAAGGGTCTCACCAATTTTCTCATTCAAGAGGTTTAAGCCAGTAAGATTGAGGCACACTTTTCCAATAGGATAAGGGATGATGAGATGACCATGATAAATAGATAAAAGGATGGAGCTAAGATGATGATCCAGTATAGGCTATGTGGATAGGATGGTTGATGTGTTGGATGTGGATTATGTGAATCTCAGGGATGGGATAGTTATTTAGATCATTAGAAGATGAATTGGGAGGATGAGATGATGGATAGATGAGTGACGAAAAGTGATAAGAAATTGGAAAGATGGAGGAAATAGATAGGAGTGATTATAGTGAGATAGAATGGCATTACATTGCATGAGGGTTATCCTATAGCTATATAACAATTACAAGGGATTAGGAGATGGAAGGAAAGATAGAGGGAAATGGATGGATTGATAAAGATGGGAAAATAGAAACATGTTAGGATGGATGGAGAGAGGGATAAGGATTTGGAAAGATGTATAGGAAGATAAGGATAGTGAGATGGACCAAAGGTTTAGATAGATGGATGGGGAGATAAGGATGAAAGGATAGAAAAGGACTAGTGGATGAGAGTATAGGAAGATAAGGATTTGGTAGATGGAATGGATTGTTGGATGGATAAATAGATGGGGAGATAAGGATGGGAAGGATGGGGAGATGGAAAGGATTACTTTTAGGGATGGATGTATGATGTCTCCAAGGACTCTATCACAAATAAGGATATTCCCTGACTCTAGATGTGTCATGCATGACGAGGAAAGAGGGGTAGCAGAATGGGTTGATAGGGAGTGAGATGAAAATAGATAGGAGAGATGGCTAAGGAAGGGATATGGGTGTTGGCATGATGGATGGATAATGAAGGTAGATGGATGTAGATAATATGCATGGATCAAAAAAGTAGATGGGGAGGATAAGGAATATGATAGTGTATGTATGAGGGGAATATATGCCAAGAGGTGTCCAAAGCATGTATATATGTTTGCCCCTATCTAGATCAAGATCACAAGGAAGATGGAGGGACTAGATACAAATGGGATATGATGGGTAGGATGTGGAAGATGGGCAGATGTAGGATATGGAGGAAATGAATGTGTAGTAGGAAGTTTCCCCCAATTTTGGAAGTAGACTAGATGGGGGATTTATGCATGACGCTTGTTTGCCAAAATTTTATCATGGTACTTATCCAAGGTGCTTGTTTGCCAAGTTTTCACCATTGGAAGGATGGGGAGATGGAAAGGATTACTTGGAGGGATGGATGGATGATTTCTTCAAGGACTCTATCACAAATAAGGAGATGCCCCCACTCTAGATGTGTCATGTGTGATGAGGCAAGAGGGGTAGTAGGATGGGTGGATAAGGGAGTGAGATGGACATAGATAGGAGAGATGGATAAGGAAGGGATATGGGTGTTGCCATGATGGATGGACGATGAAGGTAGATGGATGTAGATAATATGCATGGATCAAAAAATTAGATGGGGAGAATAAGGAATATGATAGTGTATGGATGAGGGGAATATATGCCAAGAGGTGTCCAAAGCATGTTTATATGTTTGCCCCTATCTAGGTCAAGATCACAAGGAAGATGGAGGGACTAGATACAAATGGGTTATGATGGGTAGGATGTGGAAGATAGGGTGATGTAGATGGAGGAAAGGAATGTGTAGATGGAAGTTGCCCCCAATTTTAGAAGTAGACTGGATGGGGGATTTATGCATGACATATGTTTTCTAGGTTTTCATCATGGTACTTATCCAAGGTGCTTTTTTTCCAAGTTTTCACCATTGGAAGGATGGGGAGATGGAAATGATTACTTGGAGGGATGGATGGGTGATGTCTCCAAGGACTCTATCGCAAATAAGGAGATTCCCCCACTCTAGATGTGTCATGTGTGATGAGGCAAGAGGGGTAGTAGGATGGGTGGATAAGGGAGTGAGATGGACATAGATAGGAGAGATGGCTAAGGAAGGGATATGGGTGTTTCCATGATGGATGGATGTAGATAATATGCATGGATCATAAAAGTATATGGGGAGGATAAGGAATATGATAGTGTATGGATGAGGGGAATATATGCCAAGAGGTGTCCAAAGCATGTATATGTGTTTTCACCTATCTAGGTCAAGATCACAAGAAAGATGGAGAAACTAGATACAAATGGGATATGATGGGTAGGATGTGGAAGATAGGCAGATGTAGGAGATGGAGGAAAGGAATGTGTAGCTGGAAGTTGCCCCTAATTGTGGACTAGATGGGGGATTTATGCATGATGCCTATTTTCCATTTTTTCATCATGGTACTTATCCAAGGTGCTTGTTTTCCAATTTTTCACCGTTGGATGAATTATTTTCTCTTTACTATTTTTTTTTTGTTCTTTGTTTTTTCTCTTTTCTTGATTTTTTTTATTTTTCTGACCTTTGGACTAGGATGTGGATGAAGATGGATAAAGATAGGGATATGGATATGTGAGTTTGGAAGATATGTGATAAAGGGGATGGATGAAGGACTCAAGCATTAAGTTATAAGTTTTATGAGGTAATAAGAGCCCATGTTTGAAGTGATAATTAAATTTTGGTACACCCTTATTACAATGGATGGATTATGCAAGAGGATGGATTAAAGGGATTTGATGGGGTAGATATATGGGATAATGGATGGGATACTGGAAAGGATATGGATGGAATGATGGAGTGGATGTGTGATGGGTGTTCAGGACCAACATTGGCACATTTAGTGGTGTATGTGGAGAGTGCGGGGATAATGGAGGAGTTGGGATAGTGAATTTTGGGACATAGGGACCCAAAATAGATTTAGGAGATGGAGGAGGTGAATTTTTTTTGGTGGATTAGCAAATTTGGATTTTGTTACAGATTTTTCATTCGAAGGCATGGCATAGTTTTTTCTTTGGGATCCACATTGTTTTGATTTTTTCTTTGGTGTGCCTTTGTGGCCTCTTGGATTGATTGGGATTTTGGATTTGATTTTTATTTTCGTCAACATGTCTTTTGAAGGGGACATGAGGATCTTTAGATTCATGTGGATGTTTGGGTTTATACATCTTTGCTTTGGCATCCAAAGTGCTTTTAGTAGCAATGGGATGGGTATGGGGAGATGGATGATGCGGAGAGGACATGGATGGAGTGATAGAGGTAGGATTTTGATGATGATGTGTGGATGGAGGATGCGAGATAGTATGCATGGAGGGATGCCTTTGTTGATCTTGATTAGGAGTTATGAATTTAGGATTCTTGTGATGCGTGCTAGGGGTAGGTGATGGATGGATGAGAGGATAAATAGGATAGTATGGAGGAGGTGATTTTGGTATAGAAGGGCCCAAAATGGACTTTATATATGGAGGATGTGTGAGGGTCGATGGAGGTACGTAAGGACTTAAAATAGAGGTAGTAGATGGAGGAGGAGCAATGGTGGATGGAGGGACATAAGGACCCAAAATGGACTTAGAGGATGAAGGAAGAATATGGATGGTTTTTTTGAGGTAATATGATGGAGGAGGGGGGATGGAAAAAATGGTTTGGTAGAATGATAGGAAGTGCCTCTTATTTTTTGGAAGAGGCTTGCTTAGGACGTATGGATGTTGTATCAACATTTTTGGATTGTGATTCTTGGGAGATATATCCAAGACCTTGTGCACTAGGATGTTCTTTGACCTGGATGGGCTCTAAAATAACTTTCTCATGAAGGCCTAAACCTTTTCCTTGATATTTCATGTTCTTGAGCATTTGATCTATGGTAGGATTCTTATTCTTTTGGAAGCATGATGCAAGTGCATTAGCAAGTGAAGGAGGATGGGTGGTGCATATGCTTTGTTTTTATTTTGCAAGAAGACCACAATGGATGAGTGTAATGTTACCAAGGTGATATAAAATAAATGTTGGGATGGTAGGGCTAGGCGACCATGGAGGATCATGTGATGAAGATGAGGGGATGGCAGCATTGTGATTTGGAGGAGGAGGTGATAAGGGATTGGGAGAGGAATTAGCGAGTATGACAGAATTTAGACTTTTGAGAGCAGGTGATAAAGGCTCATGAGATGGGGTGATTGGATCATGGGATGGAGTGGATGAGCTAGTGTGATTTTTAGATGGAGTAGATAGGATGGTAGGATCAGGAATCGTGAGATGGGATAGATGGGGGACAATGATCTTGGGATGGTAAGATCTAGATTTGGAGGAGGGGATATTCTTGTATGCTTTGGATCAAGCCCTTGGCATGGCTCATCGTGTGTGGGAGGCATGATGATGGAGGAGTGTTGGAGGGACTCCTCAAGTGGGGAGATAGGAGGATTGAGGATTCATGAAGGTCATGGGATTGAAGTTCAGTAATATTTGGACTAGGAGGAGTGGATTGGATGTCTCGAATGGATTGGGTGGATCTAGTAGTAGAAGATGGGGATTTGATGGATTTGATGGGTTTGACGGGCTCAACCATTTGTATGGTGTTAGGAATGGTAATGTGAATGATTTGTGTAGGATGAAGGAGGGCCTCATCACTAGTGACTTTAAATGATAGAGTGGGAGAGCATTGTTCCACAACATCAAGATCTGGATTTGGGGATGTCTCTTTTGTCATGAGTCCTTGGATGACATTTGGAAGGGGTGTGGAATTAGGTGGGGTGATGGGAATGGATGGAGGATTAGGGATGGTTGGAGGACTAGGAGGGGTTGGAGAACTAGGATTAGGAATTGGTGGATTAGGATTAGAGGGAGGATTAAGGTATAATATGGTGAAGGGGGGAGTGATGTAATAGAATGTGGATGATGAATTAAGATAAGAATATGCGGATGCTGGATTAGGTTGGGAAGATTGGGATGGTGGGTAATAGTAGGAAGATGTGGATGATGGATTAAATTGGGAAGATTGGGATGATGGATTAGCATAGGAAAATTGGGAGGATGGATTAGGACAAGAGGATGTGGGTGGCGGATTCACATAGGAGGACATGGGTGAAGGATTAGGATAGCAATATGTGAAGGTTGGATTAAGGTAGGAAGACGTGGGTGTGAAATTAAGGTAGGGATATTATGATGGTCTATTGTGATAGGAAGGTATGGATGTTGGATTATAATGGGAAGATTGAGGGGGCGAATTACCATAGGAGTACATGGGTGAAGGATTGGCATAGGAGGATATGGGTGATGGATGAGGATAAGAAGATTGAGATGGTGGATTAGGATAAGAGGAATATTGGGATGGCTAATTATGATAGGAAGGCATGGGTGTTGAATTAGGATGGGAAGATTTGGATGTGGGATTAAGGCAGTGGTATTGGGACTGTTGATGATGATGAGGATAGGATTATGGGGAAGGTGGATTACTATAGGAGGATGTGGATGTTGGATAGGATAGAGATGGAGAGGGGGAACATGATGAATATGTGGATGGTGAGGATATTGGATACCCCTTGTCAAGGGTAGAATAAGGGTCGTTATTAGATGCAGATGAAGGTATGGGGGGATAGTTTGGAGAAGTGGTTGGATTTTGGGAGGTGATTGGAAAAATCTTGCTAGTAATAATAGCATCAAGGGGATCTATATTATACTCTTCTTGATCAACAAGACTTTTGTTATCGTCATCATCGTAGTTAGGATTCCCCTTAACTACTATTATTGGTTGTGTGGGAGGAGGATAAGGATTCATGATGTTATACGGATTAGAAGGAAAGAATATATGATGGAAGAGGATAGATTGGAAGAAGATGGGGGAAGAGATCTTAAGATTTGGTTTGATACCAAAAAATCTTGGATATGGATGGATCAAAAGACTAAATCAGGATTCAAGTTAAGCTTAGATTGGGATTGGATAAAAGCTTAAATTCAGATGACGGGATTAAAGTTCAGATTAGGATGACTAGAGGATGTGATGGGATGTGATAGGTTTGATGAGATAGGATTGGATGATTGATTTGGAGGAGGAGGTGATAAGGGATTGGGAGAGGAATTAGGGAGTATGACAGAATTTAGACTTTTGAGAGCAGGTGATAAAGGCTCATGAGATGGGATGATTGGATCATGGGATGGAGTGGATGAGCTAGTGTGATTTTTAGATGGAGTAGATAGGATGGTAGGATCAGGAATCGTGAGATGGGATAGATGGGGGACAATGATCTTGGGATGGTAAGATCTAGATTTGGAGGAGGGGATATTCTTGTATGCTTTGGATCAAGCCCTTGGCATGGCTCATCGTGTGTGGGAGGCATGATGATGGAGGAGTGTTGGAGGGACTCCTCAAGTGGGGAGATAGGAGGATTGAGGATTCATGAAGGTCATGGGATTGAAGTTCAGTAATATTTGGACTAGGAGGAGTGGATTGGATGTCTCGAATGGATTGGGTGGATCTAGTAGTAGAAGATGGGGATTTGATGGATTTGATGGGTTTGACGGGCTCAACCATTTGTATGGTGTTAGGAATGGTAATGTGAATGATTTGTGTAGGATGAAGGAGGGCCTCATCACTAGTGACTTTAAATGATAGAGTGGGAGAGCATTGTTCCACAACATCAAGATCTGGATTTGGGGATGTCTCTTTTGTCATGAGTCCTTGGATGACATTTGGAAGGGGTGTGGAATTAGGTGGGGTGATGGGAATGGATGGAGGATTAGGGATGGTTGGAGGACTAGGAGGGGTTGGAGAACTAGGATTAGGAATTGGTGGATTAGGATTAGAGGGAGGATTAAGGTATAATATGGTGAAGGGGGGAGTGATGTAATAGAATGTGGATGATGAATTAAGATAAGAATATGCGGATGCTGGATTAGGTTGGGAAGATTGGGATGGTGGGTAATAGTAGGAAGATGTGGATGATGGATTAAATTGGGAAGATTGGGATGATGGATTAGCATAGGAAAATTGGGAGGATGGATTAGGACAAGAGGATGTGGGTGGCGGATTCACATAGGAGGACATGGGTGAAGGATTAGGATAGCAATATGTGAAGGTTGGATTAAGGTAGGAAGACGTGGGTGTGAAATTAAGGTAGGGATATTATGATGGTCTATTGTGATAGGAAGGTATGGATGTTGGATTATAATGGGAAGATTGAGGGGGCGAATTACCATAGGAGTACATGGGTGAAGGATTGGCATAGGAGGATATGGGTGATGGATGAGGATAAGAAGATTGAGATGGTGGATTAGGATAAGAGGAATATTGGGATGGCTAATTATGATAGGAAGGCATGGGTGTTGAATTAGGATGGGAAGATTTGGATGTGGGATTAAGGCAGTGGTATTGGGACTGTTGATGATGATGAGGATAGGATTATGGGGAAGGTGGATTACTATAGGAGGATGTGGATGTTGGAAAGGATAGAGATGGAGAGGGGGAACATGATGAATATGTGGATGGTGAGGATATTGGATACCCCTTGTCAAGGGTAGAATAAGGGTCGTTATTAGATGCAGATGAAGGTATGGGGGGATAGTTTGGAGAAGTGGTTGGATTTTGGGAGGTGATTGGAAAAATCTTGCTAGTAATAATAGCATCAAGGGGATCTATATTATACTCTTCTTGATCAACAAGACTTTTGTTATCGTCATCATCGTAGTTAGGATTCCCCTTAACTACTATTATTGGTTGTGTGGGAGGAGGATAAGGATTCATGATGTTATACGGATTAGAAGGAAAGAATATATGATGGAAGAGGATAGATTGGAAGAAGATGGGGGAAGAGATCTTAAGATTTGGTTTGATACCAAAAAATCTTGGATATGGATGGATCAAAAGACTAAATCAGGATTCAAGTTAAGCTTAGATTGGGATTGGATAAAAGCTTAAATTCAGATGACGGGATTAAAGTTCAGATTAGGATGACTAGAGGATGTGATGGGATGTGATAGGTTTGATGAGATAGGATTGGATGATTGATCAAATAAAAAGATGAAACAAATTCTAAACCCAGGTTCAGAGATTTGACTTAGATAGTGCAAGGTGCTAACAATCGAATTGGATTGAGAAAGGATATTACGAGACCAAATCCACCTCAGGATAGAATTAGATTGATTAGGTTGTAATGATGATTTACTGACTTGGGATGAATAACGATCGAAAGTAGAAACTTAGGCTGATTTGCATAACAACCTCTAAAATGAAGTCTAGAGGATTTAGATTGATGAAATGATGGATACATGACCTAAGGAGGCTCTAAGATACTTCTAGCTGATCTGATTGATGAAATGATGAGATTTTTAGAAAACAAGATGGATGAGAAAGATGATTATGGGAAGATAGATGGTGATACAATCATTCGGTTACGGTGAATGACTTAGAGAATGACAGGCTTTTAGTCACCTCTCTTAGGGCAGGGTCACCCAACTTGGGGCAAAGTCGCCCAAGTTTGGGCAGGGTCACCCTTGTTTAGTCAAGGCTTCCCAAGTGTGGTCAGGGTTGCCCAAGTGTGGTCAGGGCCACCCAAGTGTGGTCAAGGCTGCCCTTGTTTGGTCAGGGCCACCCAAGTGTGGTCAGGGCTGCCCAAATAGCTTCCAGACTTTTCTAAATAGTTGAACAATGTCAATAAAGGGGATGAATGAATAAAAAGACTATTAGGATAGGCAAACAGATGCTCAGGATAGGGAAATGGATGCTCGAAATGGGTGAACAAATGTTCGGAATGAGAAAATGGATGTTCATAATGAGGAAATGGATGAATGGAACAGGTGAACAGATACTCAAAATGAGAAAACAACACTCAAAACAGGTGAACGGATGTTTGGAACGAGAAAATAGATGCTCAAAATGAGGAAACAAGTGAACAGATGTATGAAACAGTTGAAAGGATGTAAGGAACGGGTAAACCAATGGTTGGAATGGGAAAACGATGCTCGAAATGAGAAAAAAACTGACAAATTGAAGGTGGAATTGACTGTTCGAAGGGCAAGGTCACCTATCTTGGGGTCGGGTCACCCCTTTTAGGGTAGGATCACCCCTCTAAGGGCAAGGTCACCTGTTTGGGGGGGATCACATTCTGTGAAAATTGATCAAATTTCACTTGAACAGAGTGGCAAATAGTTGAGACAGAAGGGCCAAGTCACCCTTGCTAAGGGCAAGGTCACCCCTGTTAGGGCCAAGTTGCTCCTATTAGGGTCAAGTCACCCATTTGAGGGATAGGCCACCTCTATTAGTTGATCTGGACTTGACTTAGGTCAAAATGGCTATGCAAAAGGACAAAAAATAGAGCAAATAGCAAGCAAAAGGCCAAGACTGACTTGTCTAAATAGATACGCACTGGTTTTGCACAAAGAAGAAAATTCAAATAACATAATCCTAAGATTAGCCTGAAGGTATGGCCAACACAGTCCTCTAACTAGGCTGAATAAGGCAACTATGGAGTCCCCGATATATGCATGGTACATGGGGCACAACCATGAACACCAGCCTATCACAAGCATGAGTCAGGAACTTCCAGCGAGATACTAAAAGCTTGAACCAACTCTTCACGTCTTGTCTAGGTATCACCCTATCTTTGATTCTTTGCCAGACACAACATGAGTGGATTGAGGTATAGCTTTCACTCTCCCCTCTTTATATACCCCGTCGATAACATGTGGTTGGGATCGTCTCTTGGGGTGATGAAATCCCCAAGCAAGTCCCGCTAAAAAAGAAGTTATACAAAGGACTAAGTGGACTGCAATTTATCTTTACCCAAGATCACCAAATGGAACAAGGGGATTGCATATGTCAATAATCCACCTTTATAATCACAACAAACAAATTCTTTGACTCCTCCTAGTTAGATCTATGTGCCTAGTTAAGATGAAAACAATAAGCAATAATCTAACTAATGAAGATTTTTCTCTCCCCCTACAGAAAATATGTTATTATTTTTTACTTATGGCCTTCAACAAACATGAAACTGTAGACACATAAAAATGACCAAGACCTGCAAGCACTATTTTACAACTTTTCGTCAAGACATGATTATAACATTTTAATTATGTTTCTAACCCACATTCAACTATTAATTAAATAATTTATAATTATTTAATTAATTCATGGTCTCTCATTCTTCATAATTATTAAGTAAATAAATCTTATTTATTTATTTAATAATGTCACTAATTATCAAAGTCTTCTTGCAATTAAATAAAATCTTATTTATTTAATTAATCCTTGTCATTAATGTCCTCCTGATTATTAAATTATTATATTTTAATATATATATTTAATATGTCACTAATTCCTAAATCTTCTTAATTAAATAAATTCAATTAATTTATTTAATTAATTAACTACTTCTCCTAAATTAAATAATTATTTTAGTTATTTAATTATGGCATGTGACACTTTGGTATTTTTAAATAAAACAAATCATTTAAAAATATCTCACATACTTAACTGATTCTCCATTTAGTAACTAATTTCAAAAATCAATTACTTCTTATCTCACAAAATCCCTATTTTGAATTAATTTAATTCAAAATAGAAATATTCTTCTACAAATCAAGTAATTTCTAAAATTGCTGATTTTCTAAAATCTCATCCTCTTGTCTTCTAATTTTTACTAATTTCATCTCCACTGTCACATTCAGTCTTGATTTAATTCATTTAATTAAATCTTATTCACACATATGGGTATTTTTCCCTAACCCTAATTGAGAGTTGCCTTATAGAATCTTGACCGTTGATTCTAGAACATTCCTTAAAGCTCTCATCTTGTCCGTCCGTTCAAGATTGCATTTTCTATAAAATGACAATCTTGATCTCATTTTGGGATCCATGATCATTTGCTTAACATACTTTTATTATAGGCATTTCATTCTCACATTCTAGGCTTTTACTTATTTTACTATTTGCATAATAGGAGTAATATTCTAGATTGCAATAGTTTAAATTTCAAATCCTTCAAAGGTATTGCTAAGGCTAGGTATTTTAGAGTTTGCTCACAAAGCTGAGGGCATTCATTTTTATCACAGCAATCTCAAGAAGGTACAATGGAAGTGAAGCATGGAGGAGAGAAGACATGGGTGAGATCTATCTAATTCATTTTCTTTTCTTTTTATTCTCTATTGTATTCCATTGTTTCATTTATATTAACTTAAAGGTACAACTAATCATTGATTTGATCTTGCAGGAATAATTTTAGATCATTACATTGGTGAACCCGACATTCTAACACACATTTACAAGTTTCGTATTTCTTCAGAATTTCTTTTTTGTAGGTACAAGTGCATGGAAAGCCACAACCGTAGCCTAACGTGACACAACTGCTCTGTCGAACCGCATCTATGCATGAAAATGATGCATTCACCACCATGCCACGCATTTGCTAGAACCAGAACCACAAATGACATACTACGTCATATCTGACGAGCCAGCCTACGCGAGCCACAACTGTCAAACCACAACTGCCTGCCAAGCCGCAAATGTCGAGCAGCAAATGCCGAGCCGCAAATGACTGGTAAAACTTCAAATTTTTTTTAGATTTGTAATATGGATCTGATGCATCCACAGCCAGAAATTGATTAGTTTTTTTTTTCTTTGTTTTTCTAGATTAAAAAGAACCAACCCTAGGATAGACACATTAATTGGAATTTATCAATCCTAGGATAGACATTTAATTTAATGGGAATTTATCAATCCTAGGGTAGTCACCACACTTTTCTTTTTTTTCTAATAATGAACACCATGTATTTGTGAAGCAATATCTTCATTTAGAATAGAAAATGTTTATTTGGGTTTAAAATTGAACAAACTTTCTTTTTGTGTTTGATTGGATAATAGGCATATGCTCTCCCCTTTATTGGGTGATCAAAAAGCCAGACCTATCCATTTTTATACTTATGCATTTTATGTTTTCGTACAACCCTTAGAAGGCCTACCATAGTGGGAAAAAGTACTCACCCTACGAGAACAACCTAAGTGGGAACAACCAAAGCCATGTTTTCCAACCCACTATAATCTAAAGCGAATTCGACTGTTGATCTACATGATGGTTTGACCTTGCACACTATTGATCTATGTCATATCATAGTGTTTGTCGACCATCATGACATTTTTGCACCCAATGATGATTAAAGAGCAACTAGGATAGCACTATAGCAAAGCCTTTTGAAGGATTTTTTAATTTTCCGCACTAACATGCATATCTTTCTTTGCACTACCATCCATCTTCGCCTTCTCTTCTCTCGTCCTCTGATGATATCCTGTGACATACAAAAACAAAATTGCATACATAATGGCATGAGCATTTCATATTCACATCTGCATAAATCAATTACCATAATTCACATTGCATAAATGCTATCATTTACATCCATTCATAAGACCATCATTTGCATCAACATATAAGCATCATAAAGAAACATTTGCATCAACATATAAGCATCATAAAGAAAAAATTTGCATCAACATATAGGAATCACATCATCATCACATTACACAATGCATAACATCCATTCATCTCATAACATCATAAAAACATAACATAAGCATCTCATAAAGCATTAGAATACCATAGCATCATATAAGCCACATCAAAACTACATCGCATATATATAATCTCAAAAATAATGTCATGTCACAGGATAAAGTCATATGATATCCCAAAAATGGAGCTTGCAAGCTCGAATATCAAAATATACATGTGTCTAAAAGCAAGTCCTAAGATGATCCTCCTCCATCCCATGGAGATGAACTGAAAGGTAGTTGTGATTGATCCATCGAGTGGAATGTGACCTGAATAGGTGTCCTCTCCAATGTTTGACTCTGTGATCCTGAGGGATTGGTAACAGCAAGCTGACTCTAATCTACCTAGTGTCTTGATGACACTGACCTGTGACCGTGCTCTGATCTATAACTATGCCTGGATAAGTGCCTATGGGAACTGTGTGACATGTGCCCTAACAACTGCCCTGATGTAGTGGATCCCCCAGCACTGGTGTAACTACTACTATGAGACCTGCTACTATGTGTCTGACTGCCACTACCTGTCCTGCTTTGGGATCGGGATAACCCTAGGTCCCATCTATCTGGTGGGACCGCCTGCTCATATAATGCCTTGTACTAACCCCTGCTCTCTACTACCCTGGCCAGCTCCTGGGCCATATCTCTTGTTGGCCCAGAGCATAACTCTGCAAACTCTGAAACCCACCGCTCTGATTCCTGCCGCCAAATGATGGCCTGATCTCTCTCAACTCGAGTCACCTCCAACTCCGCTGCCAAGGCCTTATTTTGAGACAAGGCCACATCTAGTCGGCTCTGTAGATCTGCAATCCGCTGATCAATAGTGGCATCCACGGGCAAAATGGGTGATCTGTCACCCTCATCATCTCTGGCAATCATGCGCTCTCGCAGTCGTTGATCTACCTCATCCTCCTCATCCACCTCCTCATCTCTCTCTCCTTCGGCCCGAACCTCCTCCACATCTATGTTGAGAGGGTGTCCCCCAATAAGTGGATCCACCTCCACTCGCTCCTCTGCCACCACCTCTACCTTCACTCTCTCCTCTGCCACCACCTCCACCTCCTCCTCAAGCACCACCTCCACCTCCTCCTCATCACCTCTGAGCTCATCGGCCCTCGCCTCTCGCTCTCTCTCCTCCCCCTCCTCCTGAATGGGTGACAATGGTGCACCACCCACTCTCTGCCGCACTCTCTTGGGCTGCCTCCACCCTCGGTCATCCCTCCTCCTCCTGGCACCCCTGCCATATCCTCCTCCCCCTCCACCCCCTCCACCTCCGTCATCTCCTCCACCTCCACCGCCTCCTCCATCTCCCCTATCTCTACCTCCTCTTGCCCTGCCTCCATCTCTACCCCTGGCACCTCTACCACCCTGACCTCTCCTCAGTACCCGTGGAATGACGGATCTACAATCTATCGGGGGTGGACCACCCAGATCTGTCAAAGGGATGGGCCTATGAACCTGCCACCAGGTGTCAAACTCGGTAGACGTCCCTGGATCTACTGGACCCCCTCTAAATACCCATTGAACTGCCACTAGACTTTCAACTTGCTGCTCTGCTACTATGACTGATATGGGTGTCCCCCACATGGTCTCTCTGGATGACCGAGCATACTCTGTCGTGCCTACTGGCACAACCTGCTGCTCTCCAAATTGTCGTAGTATCCGTTGGGGTAGGTACATCTCAATAATCCACTGTGTCTATACCATGTGGCCAATCAAGTATAGGAACTCTCTACAAAATGATAGGTGGACATCCTCATTAGACAATTGTGCTCAATCTCTATAGGGTCTCCACACGAAGCTGATCATCATGTCTATCCGATGATGCCAGTACCCGGTATCTCCAACACGAGTCTGGCTAACTGATCTTGCATACAGATAAACATATGGAATCCCATCACCCAACTGTTGCATTTGTAATTGCGGTCAAAAAATGGGAATGCGCTCCCATACCCAAATCATGAGTAAGGTGGTCCCGCAGCTGATACTGTGAACCTAATGATAAACTACCTTGTGCAATTGATGGTATAAAATGGCCAACAAGCAGGGCCCCCAAGCAAAAATAGTCCTCTGTAGACGCATCCAAACTAGAACATCCCCCCATCCAATGGGAAATCTATGACCACGACGATCGAGGATCAGTAATCCGGCAATCAAGGTCATGAGCATAGCATCAAACCTGGGAAATCGATCAGCCACAACATCCCAACCGATCTCATAATCGTCCAAAGCCAACTGTGCACCATCGACACCCTCATACCTCTCTATGAAGACCTGTTGCCCTCGGTGTGGATCATAGACCACCCTCTCTCCGCTGATCGGAATACGGAGAATGCAGTAAACATCCTCCAAGGTCACTATCGCCTCTCCAGTACGCAAGTGAAACAAGTAGGTCTCAGAATGCCACCTCTCACAAAGAGCAGTAAGCAAACCTTTGTTTTCCCAAATAACGGGCATGTAAGTAACATGGTATAGGTCTAGAGCCATCAATCGCTGTCTCTATCTATCACTGAGACGATCCCTGAAAGCATACATCACTGGTCGGAACTCCCGAGTATAAATGGGCACAAGTCGACTCTGCACAAGGAAAGGCCAAGGATTAGTACATACTGAGCAACATTATGGAAATTTTCGTACTATTGGTAGGTCAAGGGTACATAAAAGTCAATCTCGGCAAGGTCAACAAAAGTCAACTATGGTCAACTTCAATTATGGCTCGGCGCAAGACAAATGTGTTCCAATATGTCAAATGCGTCGTTCTGACCAGCAAATGTGTGAGCAAACAACGAATGCGTCATTTAATCTATCGAATGCATGATTCAATAGCATATGCGTCACGAGAAATTTCAAATGCGTCACAAATTTGCAAATGCGTTGCAAAATTTGGCGATTGCATCACAATTTTACGATTGCGTCATTTCAACTTGCAAATGCATAATCGCACAAATAGCTTATCCTACCCATCGCACTTGCATCGGGACACAATCAAATGCGGTGAATGCGAAGTCATTTGCAACTTTCGCGATGGCATTTGCGTTGCACCGCAATTGTTTTCCCCCCGTTTAACCCTCATAAATGCATAAAAATTAAAATTTGACAAGTTGGATAGGGTACTTACCGGTGCCCCTGTGCCCTCGGGTCGTCGGAATGTGCGCATGTGATATCCATGGTGTGTTGTCGTAGGGATCACCATCATCTCTCAGAGCTTTGGTTTATGAAATATTCTATATGCAAATGAGAAAATGACATTTGGATTGACCTTTTCAACCTATTTATAGGCTGAAAATTAGGGTTTTGACCTAGTAGGTCCTACTGGAAGCTCTTTTGACCACCTTTGACCGGCATTTTGGCTAGCTTAAAGTCCTTCGTTTCTGAATCGGATTGCACCATCACTTTTGTAGTCATTAATTGAATTGGTCGGGATATTTTCCAAATTTTTCTAACCCCGGGTCAAAATTCAAAAATTTTCCCGAGGGGGCATAGACACTCCGTACTTTCACTGGGGCATATTGTGGACTTGTTTTTTGGGCCACAATGCGACGAGCTGCATTATGACAAAGAGGGGAAAATGTAGACACATAAAAATGACCAAGACCTACAAGCACTATTTTACAACTTTTCGTCAAGACATGATTATAACATTTTAATTATGTTTCTAACCCACATTCAACTATTAATTAAATAATTTATAATTATTTAATTAATTCATGGTCTCTCATTCTTCATAATTATTAAGTAAATAAATCTTATTTATTTATTTAATAATGTCACTAATTATCAAAGTCTTCTTGCAATTAAATAAAATCTTATTTATTTAATTAATCCTTGTCATTAATGTCCTCCTGATTATTAAATTATTATATTTTAATATATATATTTAATATGTCACTAATTCCTAAATCTTCTTAATTAAATAAATTCAATTAATTTATTTAATTAATTAACTACTTCTCCTAAATTAAATAATTATTTTAGTTATTTAATTATGGCATGTGACACTTTGGTATTTTTAAATAAAACAAATCATTTAAAAATATCTCACATACTTAACTGATTCTCCATTTAGTAACTAATTTCAAAAATCAATTACTTCTTATCTCACAAAATCCCTATTTTGAATTAATTTAATTCAAAATAGAAATATTCTTCTACAAATCAAGTAATTTCTAAAATTGTTGATTTTCTAAAATCTCATCCTCTTGTCTTCTGATTTTTACTAATTTCATCTCCACTGTCACATTCAGTCTTGATTTAATTCATTTAATTAAATCGTATTCACACATATGGGTATTTTGCCCTAACCCTAATTGAGAGTTGCCTTATAGAATCTTAACCATTGATTCTAAGGCATTCCTTAAAGCTCTCATCCTGTCCGTCCGTTCAAGATTGCATTTTCTATAAAATGACAATCTTGATCTCATTTTGGGATCCATGATCATTTGCTTAACATACTTTTATTATAGGCATTTCATTCTCACATTATAGGCTTTTACTTATTTTACTATTTGCATAATAGGAGTAATATTCTAGATTGCAATAGTTTAAATTTCAAATCCTTCAAAGGTATTGCTAAGGCTAGGCATTTTAGAGTTTTCTCACAAAGTTGAGGGCATTCATTTTTATCACAGTAATCTCAAGAAGGTACAATGGAAGTGAAGCATGGAGGAGAGAAGACATGGGTGAGATCTATCTAATTCATTTTCTTTTCTTTTTATTCTTTATTGTATTCCATTGTTTGATTTATATTAACTTGCAGGTACAACTAATCATTGATTTGATCTTGCAAGAATAATTTTAGATCATTACAAAAACATTAGTAAAAACCAACACACTCACAAACAAGACAAGTTAGAGGGTCAGTACTAAGGAAAACAGAAATAACTAAACTCTGAAAATGAAATTTTAAGTCTTTGTTTTTACCTTAGTTACTACTATTCAGGGTGAGGCCGCCTCTGTGTTCTGGGTGAGGTCAGCTCTGTGGGCGGGGTCACCCCTTTGTGGGCCAGGTCAGCTCTTTTAGGGTGGGATCACCCCTGTTTGGGCCATGCCAGCTCTGTTAGGGCGAGGTAGCCCCTTTGTGGGCTAGGTTGGCTCTATTAGGGTGGGGTCACCCCTTTGTGGGCCAGGTCGGCTCTATTAGGGCAGGGTCACCCCTCTGTTCTGAGCAAGGTTGCATCTATGTAACCTGAACCTACAAAATATCAAAAAACAACAAACGTGAAAAGTACAAACAAAGTACAGAACTATTTGTGGGTCCCACCGAGCATGCTACAAATGTGTTCAAGTGTTTTATCTACCTAGAATTCAAAACAGAATGAAATTCCAAAGAGAAAACACAAACAAACACTCAAGATTAGCTTAAGTTGAATCCAAACAAAATAACAAAAAAATGAAATGTTTTACCTTGCGTGGATTGATGAGTTGGTTGGCCCTTTGATGATGCTTGATTGTGTGCTCCTTTGTTGGAAAATGAATGCAAAAGTGGATGCAATATGGAGAGGAAGTGATGAAGATTACAATGATGCAAATGGGTATTGTGGTAGGGTTGGTAGTTGGATGCAATAAAAGATTCCATGGTTGCAATAATGGAGGATGAATGAATGCAAGTGCTAAGTGCCAAGTTGTTTGGCTTGAATGCTTGAATTCTCTAGTTGTGTGAGTGCATAATGAATCTCCTTCTCTTAAATGAGACCAAGTCATCTAGTTGAAGAGAAGGGTCTCTAGAGAAATGGATGGCTAGGATTTAGCCAACATGGAAAAGATGGAGGGTTGTGGTGAGTTGAGGACTCACAAGTCCTCACATATTTCCATGTGGAATATGAGGTGTGAAGAGGAAAAATGATGTGGAAAAAGGACATGTGAGATGGAGGTACTTGCAAGTACCTTGGGATTAGGAGATATTTACTCAAAAATGAAGTCCTTGTCCTCATATGAGGATGATGGTGACAAGTGAGAAATTTTAGAAAGTCCTCTCTTATCACCATGGGGATGGGAGAAGGTCCTCATGTGACTGATGTGACCTATGAGGGATTATGGGGAAGATAAATGCATGGGATAAATAAATGTGAATTTTAAATTCACATGGGGAAGAGGACATCGAATTAAAAATTCCATTTAAGGTTTTTGGGAGAATAAAATGGAATTAAAAATTCCATTGGGGTGTGGGAAGGGTTGACTAAAGGACTGATTAGACTAGTCAATGAAGGATTAGAAGAGGGTTAGGTGGCTAATTATGATTAGGAGCCAACTTGCAAAATTTAGAGGATGTGACACATCCTAATCATGGATTAAGGATGTGTCACATCCCTAATGATGGGATTAGGAGATGAATCAGGATTAAGTGTGGATGGGACATAAAGGGAATTAAATAAGTGGGTTATTTATTTAGTTCCTTGGAAGAAAGCGATAAAGGGGTAAGGTATTTAATTATTTAATTAAATACCTTAGGGATTTAGGGGACTTTAATAATATTAATTGAATAATAGTAACATTGTGGATGAAGGATATTTAGATGAAAAGGATAAATTTGGTCAAATATAAGTGGTCAAATTTAGATGTCTACATTGATATTTTTAATTTTATAATTTGGCTCTAGGTTTTGAGATGAATTATTCTACCTAGACCAATACCTAACAGAGCTATAAAATCACATAATCATGCAAACTTCTCACAAAAACTAAACACAATTCAATTGATAATTAAACATCACTACCTTACAAATATTTATCCTATGAATGGATTTCAACATAATTCTACTTAATAATGTAAGGAAAAGCAATAGTGTGGAAAGTCTTTCCTAACACCAAAACCATAGAGGAGACGTGCAAGGACCAGTTTTAAAACATTAAAACACTTAAGATGAACACATATAGGGTAACAAGAGTAATAGAAATAAATGATTACAGAGATAACACCAGATTTACGTGGGAAAACCCTTTCATGAAAAAATCCACCACACCAAGAGAAAGACACTTTGAATTACAGTAAGCAAAAGATTATATACAAAGTTACATTCCTCACTCTCTAATAGTTAGCTTACAGCAGCACTTGAGTTTTCAATCTCAATAAATGTTATTTTGCAACAACAATGAAAAAACAACCAATGAAAAATCACCACGTGTTGCACTGCTATTCGTTATGCCGCTTGACTGAGTAGTGATCGATCAACTATCATCGGGCTCTAAAATCCCTTGGCCATCGCTAACCATTTCATCACATTCTAAGTCGGCAATAATCTGCTATCACCAAAACACTGACCGCCAACTCTATTGGGTTCCACAAGCCATGTTTCCGTCACTCAGGAGGTTCTGAGGCATCCAAGAGGGAATCTCCTAGATTCCCATGAGCCCGCCTAGAATGAGCTTCTAAGGCTACCACGTGTCCATCACTCGCACTCTCTGCTTGGCTTACATGGAAGCCATTGGAGATCCTTTGGGGAATCTCTAGCGGCATCTGCTAGATTCCCTAGGAAACTCTCAAGGCACAGAAAATTTTCCATGACCAGACAGCCCTTCACATAAATCAGCTTGGGGCCCACCTTCTCTTTACTGCACTCACCTCTTTGGCAAGCCACCACGCGTCACGTGCACAGGCTATTCCACTTGATGAAAAGGTTAACAGTGGTAATTTCCTTTAGATGCCATGGAAAGTAGCCAACACTGTCAGATGAAGCCAAGCATAGCCATTGATGCAAGACATCAACACATCAGTGAGACTTAGCGTTTCCTCCTGGTGATAAACGACTGCTCCACCGATGAAGACAATGCAAACCAACATTCTGCCAACCCCACACTTGTCAGCCCATCACTAGGACAACCCTTGAAGTTTTTCCAATCAGATAGAGTCTCCGCAACCAATCATCAAAATGACCAAAAGAGAACTCCGTAGTAAAGCGATAGAGACATAAACTCGTCAAGCCTTTAATAGAGTTCCAAGCTAATAAATTAAGGAAAAAATTTCAACAAACTCCCACTTGATGAAGACTTATTGGCTTCCTCTATACTTCAAATTTATTTACAATCATAGGCCCCAAGGCTCATCAAACTTGCACACCATCTGAACTTGTCTGTGCTCACTGGCTTTGTCAATGCATCAGCAACATTCTTCAAAGTATCCACCTTCTCTAAAGAAACCTTTCCATACTCTACCATATCTCTCATGAAGTGATAACTGCACATCGATATGTTCCATCTTGGCATGGAAAGTTGGATTTTTCACCAAACAAATGGCACTTTGACTGTCACAAAAAATAGTGATCTTCCCTACATCAAAACCAATATCAGAACACAGATGACTTAGCCAAACAACTTCTTGGCAGGCATGAGTTGCTGCCATGTATTATTCCTTCATAGTGGATAGAGAGACTATAGCCTATCGCTTGCTCATCCAATTGATTGCACCACCATTTAACATGAAATTATATCCACTGGTGGATCTTCTATTGTCAATGTCCCTTTCCCAATCAAAGTCCACATATCCATGAATGTTGAGAGGTTTTTGTAATGCAACCAAGTTTCCATGGTAACACAAAGCATATTCTGAGGTACCTCGCAAATATCTAAACACTCTCTTTACAGCATCCCAATGCGTCCTTCCTGGATTTTCCATAAATCGATTGAGTACTCCCACTTCTTGGGAAATGTATGGCCTTGTACAGACCATTGCATACATTAAAATTTTGATAGCACTTGCATAAGGCACTCTAGTCATGTCCTCCATCTCAGTAGCAGATTTTGGACAATCTTCAACAGATAGATTTGTTCCTTGCATAACTAGAACAACTAGCTGCTTGCAATCACTCATATATAATCTCTCTAAAATAGTGTTGACATACTTACTCTGATTGACCCAAAGCTTTCTACCTTTTATGTCCCTAGTTATCTCCATCCCCAGAATATACCTTGTTACACCCAGATCTTTCATTTCAAACTTTGCAGACAACTAAGATTTAAAATCAGAAATCATAGACTTACTATTTCCTATGAACAACATATCATCCATGTACAAGGTAATAATAAGCACACAATCATTTTTAGATTTATGATACACACAATGATCATATTTTTATCTCAAAATCCCATAGACAACACAAAAGTGTCAAAATTTTGGTACCACATTCTAGGAGACTACTTCAAACCATACAGAGATTTCTTTAATTTACAGACCAGGCTTTCTTTACCTTTTTCAATGAAGTGCTCAGGTTGGGACATGTAAATTTCTTCTTCCAGCTCTCCATGGAGAAATTTTGTCTTCACATCCATCTGCTCGATCTTTAAGTCATACGCAGTTGCAAGTGACAACAAAAATCTGAGAGATGTCAACTCAGCTACCAGGGAAAATATTTCTCCATAATCAATTCCCTCTATCTGGGAATACCCCTTTGCAACCAACCTCGCTTTATACTTCTCAACACTACCCTCAAGACCAATCTTCTTCTTGAATACCCATTTACAGCCAATAGACTTTCTTCCTTCAATCAAAGGTACTAAATCCCAGGTTTCATTATTTTTAATGATTCCATTTCTTCATTCATGGCTTCCAACTAGGAATTTGCATCGAGCATATTAATTGCCTCTTTAATAGTCCTAGGCTCCTTGATGCTAGTAATTAAAGCATAGGCACAGTTTGAATCTAACATAGAGAAACCATACCTATCAGGTTTTCATTTTTCACATGTAGACTTTCTCATTGGTTGAGGTTGTGGTTCTTCATCTTCAGAACTCTCAGAGCTGCTAGAGCTCTCCTTACTTTTAGGTACACCATGCAATTCTCCCTTTTCTGGAGTTTGGGGAATCTCAACTACATCATTCTTCTTTTCTCTTTGATCTATCTCTAGTTGTGGGTCAGCTGTAGAAGGTTTCAACTCATGAAATATTACACTTCTTCTATACAAAACCTTCTCAGTATCAAGATTCTAAATCTTGTATCCCTTCACACCAACACCATAGCCAATGAAGATACATTTAACATCCTTGTTCTCTAGCTTAGATCTTTTCTCATTTGGCACATATCCATATACCTCACAACCAAAGACACGAACATGTCTCAGAGAGGGCTTCTTTCCAGACCATGCTTCCAGAAGTGTCTTATCAACAAGAGCATAGCAAGGAGAATGATTTATCAAGTAACATGTTGTAGCCATGGCCTCAACCCAGAACTTCTGCTCCAAAGCAGCACTGCTCAACATACACCTTGCCTTTTCCATCAGCATCTTGTTCAATCTCTCAGCAACTCCATTCTGTTGTGGAGTATAAGGTGTAGTTTTATGCCTTTTAATCCCATGGTCTTTACAATATCTATCAAAATCTACAGAAAAAAACTCACCACCATTATCCATCCTCAAACATTTTATTTTCCTTCCATTCTAATTCTCTACCAAGTTTTTAAACTCTTTAAAATGACTGAACACTTCTGATTTACTTTTAAGAAAGTATATAAATGCCCTTCTTGAGTAATCATCAATAAAAAAAACATAATATCTAGACTTCGATAATGAAGGAACACTAACTGGACCAAACACATTAGAATGAATATAGTCCAGTACACCAGAATATTTATGAGAACTCGAGGAAAAAGAAACACGTTGTTTCTTTCCATAAATGCAGTGTTCACAGAAATTGAACTCAAGATTACCATCTACAATCCCTTCAACAAGATTTTTATTTATTAAGGTTTTTAAACCTTTCTCACCTATGTGACCGAGTCTATGATGCCACAGCATGGTCTTATTTGCTGGGAGTTTCACCTCCATCGCATTTTTAGCCAAAGAAGCATCTTCATCTTCCTCTACAGGAACAACTTTGCTTGACTTTACAGAGGCATTGTTGCATTGAACAGGACATGCATCTAGCTTATATAGAGTGTTATTATGTACACCCTTAGCTAGCACCATTTCACCTCTAGCCATCTTACATCCTTTACTCGAGAAAGAA
Source organism: Sequoiadendron giganteum (assembly GCA_007115665.2). Lineage (NCBI taxonomy): Eukaryota > Viridiplantae > Streptophyta > Pinopsida > Cupressales > Cupressaceae > Sequoiadendron > Sequoiadendron giganteum. The sequence continues at coordinate 582,999,631 of CM021109.1, forward strand.
ACTTCTACACAACATCATTCAACTTACTGACAAAAACTAAGTTACGAGCCAAACCTGGTATGTGCAGTACACCACCAATCCCTTTGATTCTACCATCAGGGAACTATATCTTGACTCTTCCACAGCCAACAATCTCCAGTGTTGAGTCACTTTCTAGGTACACCTTTCCACCATCATACTTTTCATACTTAGTGAACCATTCTCTATGAGACGTCATGTGAAAGGATGCACCCAAGTCAGCCAACTAAACATCATTTGATGCCTAAATTGCCAAGGCTTCAATGAAGGCATCTACATCACTCTGAGAAGAGTCATTTTTTGAAGCATTACTCTTCTTCTTCTTCTTCTCCTTACTATCCTTTTGGATATGACCAGGCTACCCTTAGTTCCAACATTTCACCTTGGAATTTTTACCAAGAGACTTTGATCTCCCTACAGATTTAGATTTGGACTTCTTGTCCTTCTTCTTGCATTTCTCCTTCGATCTACCTTGAACAGAAAGGGCCTCTTTGTCCATATCAGTAGACTTCCTCCGCATCTCTTCGGACAGTAGCGAAGAAACCACATCTTCCATCTTGAAAATAGAATTCATACTTCCAATAGCCATCACCAGATGATCCCAAGTGTCAAGTAACGAACATAACAGGAGCATGCAATGATCCTCCTCCTTAATATTTAAACCCACAGATGCCAACTGAGAAAAACTCATGTTAAACGAGTTCAGATGGTCTGCAACAAATGCACCTTCTTCCATCTTCAAGGAGTACAACTTCTTCCTTAAGAATAACTTATTCACCAGAGACTTTCCCTGATAAATATCACCAAAATTCTTCCATAACAAAGCTGCATACTTCTCCTCATGGACATTCAGGAGTACAGAATTGTCTAGACTAAGTCTTATCAGTCCTCTTTCTTTTCTATCTACAAGATCTCAATCTTTTTGTTTCATACTTTGTGGCATAGTTCCAGACATAGCAACCCAAAGGTCTCTATCCACAAGAAAGTCTTCCACTTTGAGTTTCCACAACCCAAAGTTGTCGCCATTGAATTTTTCAATTTCTATTCTACCTGATGTACTCGCCATCTCAAATAGAACTAGGTTCTAACTTTGCAAGACTCCCACTAGAATAGTAATAGCATAAAAAACCAGACCTACTAACAAGGATAACAACAACTAGCCAGGCTCTGATACCACTTGTGAGGAAAAGAAACGGTGTGGAAATGCTTTCCTAATGCTAAAACCATAGAGGAGATGTGCAAGGACTAGTTTTAAAACATTTAAACACTTAGAATGAATACATATAGAGTAACAAGAGTAATAGAAATAAACGATTACAGAGATAACACCAAATTATCGTGGGAAAACCCTTTCGAGAAAAAACCCACCACACCAAGAGAAAGACACTTTGAATTACAATAAGAAAAAGATTGCATACAAAGTTACAGTCCTCACTCTTTGATAGTTAGCTTACAGCACCAATTGATTTTTCATGCACTCACTATTACAATGCTATTTCAGCATATAGTGAATACAAACTCATCAACCCTTTTTCTTCGTATTCAGCTTTTTCCGATTGTTCTACTTCTAGTCGAGACTGACTATTACAAGTCTCCATCCAATGACCAATTAGGGTTCATTAATTTTAGTTGTTCACCGACATGCCAAATCAATCTCAGATCAGATCCAACTACAATCCTGCATCGAGCCACCCCCATAATAAATTCGTAACAGAGAAAATTACTAATTTCGGGCTCTGCAAACCACCAAAATCCGATCTCATATGACTACAAAATATATCGCTTTTCACCAATCCAACTTCTAGCAATAAATATTGTTTTGCAACAGCAATGCAAAAAAAACTAATGAAAAATCACCATGTGTCACACTGTTATTCGTTATGTCGCTTGACCGAGCAATGATCAGTCAACTATCATCGGGCTTTGAAATCCCTTGGCCATCGCTAACCATTTCATTACATTTTAGGCCGGCAATAATCCGCTATCACCAAAACACCGACCGCTAGCTCTATCGGGTTCCACAAGCCACGTGTTTGCTACTCGGGAGGTTCTAGGGCATCCAGGAGGGAATCTCCTAGATTCCCATGAGCCTGCTCAGAATGAGCTTTCAGGGCTGCCACATGTCCATCGCTCGTGCTCTCCACTTGGCCTATGTGGAAGCCATTGGAGCTCCTTTGGGGAATCTCTAGCGGCATCCGCTAGATCCCCTAGGGAACTCTCAAGGCGCAGACAAGTGTCCACACTGGACAACCCTTCGCATAAAGCAGCTTAGGGCTCACCTTCTCTTTTTTGCACTCACCTCTTTGATAAGCCACCATGCATCACATGCATAGCCTATTCCACTTGATGAAAAGGTTAACAATGGTACTTGCCTTCGAATACTGCAGAAACCAGCCAGCATTGTTGGATGAAGCCAAGCGCAACCGTTGATGCAAGGCATCGGTACATCAGCAAGACTTAGCATTTCCTCCTGTCGATAAAAGACTGCTCCACTAATGAAGACAATGCAAACCAACTTTCCATCAACCCCACACTCATCGACCCATCACTATGACAACCCTCAGAGTTTTTCCAATCAGACAGAGTCTCCGTGACCAATGACCAAAACAACCAAAAGAGAACTCTGCAATAAATCGATAGAGACGTAAACTCGTCAAGCCTTTAACAAAGCTCCAAGCCAATAAATTGAGGCACATTTTCCAACAAATAATCCTATGCACCATAACATTCTCAATATTTTATGAAAGTTTTTACTCCATTACTTGAATTAAAATAATCAACAAAATACTCAAAGAATGAGATGTGATGCAAAACTCAATAACCCTTGATTATTTTGTTTAAAAGAAATCATGTATTACAAATGAGGTATAATTAGGTTGAAGCATGTATTCATATACTTTCGATTGAAATGAACATTTTTTTTTATAGAGAATCTCATTTACAAACCTTTTTTATCTATACCCTACGACAATTGAAAATTCTAGACTAAAGTCCACCGAAAATTATATCTCCCATAATCCTTTACAATGAGATTCATATCCCTTTAAATAGACAAATGTAGCATGTAGGCTCATGATCCAAGTCAAATGTGTCACATGTTTCATTTAACACCCTCTTTACTATTGGAACAAAATGAGTACATTAACCCATTACAAAACAATATTCCTTTTTCACATTGAACCAAAAGGTCACTGAAGTTGTTGAAGAAGCACTTGAATATGAAACCACTAATGAAGAAAAAATGGAACTGAAAACTAAAGTTGTCATAATTAGGATGTTGAGGTGGAAGAAACTAGATGACTGATTAAAATCTAATCTAGCACCTATTCATCAAACTTTTACTAACCAAGAAGAATAAGTTTTCTTTGAGGGCCATTGGGACTCTAACACTTTTGTAATTTTTCTAATGTGAGAACTATACTTGGCATCTAGAACCACCTTGGCCTCCTTTTTGAAGTTATCCAAGCTTAATTCCAACTTTATTAGCTCATCCAAAGTATTATTTACAATGTTGAATCTAGATCTCCATTGGCACATATGAATGAGCACAATGATGGTACAATAGCACCAAATTCACCCTTCCACTAATCAAAGGATATGATTATTTTATTATTGTCACTAACTCATTTGACTGCAAAATACAATGAAACTTTCCAACGAAAGATGTATAATTAGATGTATCGTCGAGTACCTGTGTATTTAATGTGAAATTTTCTTCTTTTTTTTAATTTATGCCCAACGTTCATCGAAATTGTGACGCTACGTGGTTTTCATCGCTATTTCGACTTACACTTAAATTCAACAATCCCCTTCCATCAATTTGTGGGCCGACATATGGTTAGCCTCCTTAATTTGTGGGCCGACGGGTATATGGTTGCATTCGTCGGGGTTCCGACGAATGTTTTTTAATAAATAAAAGTGAGTTTGACAATTTATCTATACTTGCGATAGTGTTTTTCTATACTTGTGAATTTTCTATACTTGTGATAGTTTGTGGAGGTTATAGGCCAAAAATTTTTGGCACAAAATATCAGAATTATTAGATTTTGTTACCTGTCTATGATTAAAAATTATTGGAGTGTGAGTTTGATATTTTTTGAAGATCTAAATATTCAGGCTTGGTAAAGAAAAATCATGTCAGATAATATTAGTGTAGAACAAAATGAAGAGACGCTTGCTAGATTGTGGGCTAGATTGAAAAGAAAGTGTGATGGGAAATTTTATTGTCCTTGCAATAATTGCAAGGGCTTAAAGATGAGAAGACTTTTAATCACAAAAACTGAGAAACATTGTAGGCAGCATGGTCACATTGAAGGGGAGCATGATTATCGTCCATTGGTAAGTTGTTCATCATATGTCTTTATATTGATTGATTTTGTAAATGTTTATATCGTTTTAACATTTTATATATATATATAAAATCACTTGATCATGATCATGGTTTATTTGTGTCGATCATTATTATAAAGGTGGGGAGCCCTAGGGCACATGATATGGCTTATCATGGCCTAGAGAATTTGGTTTTACAAGTGGAAGAACATGGAGTTTTGAATATCGAAGATGAAGTTAATGATCCTATGGAAGAAGATGATCATGCACTAGAAAACACAGTTGAAGATGATGGTATAAATATATTGATCCATGACACATCTAGTGGCACAGCTGATCATGATGATCGACATGACTTTGATGATTTTCATTATTTACCTGTACTTGAGAAGGCATACGAGACCCTTTATGAAGGCTCCCAAACAAATCTCCTCTTTGTTGTATGGTTGTTGGTGAGCTTGAAGGTTATGAATGGTTTATCCAACATAGCAATCTCACGGATGTTAAGGTATGTCATATATGTCATCTTTTTTCATCTATTTTTTTTGTTAGTTCATCACTAGTAAATAAAGGATGAAATATGTACCATTAATATTATTTATATTAACAAATTATTTTTTTGTTGTAGATTGATAGGTGAATTTTCATTACCATCATCAAATATTTTACCTTGCTCATACCGAGATTTATCTGCCATTATGAAAGATATTGGAATGGAGTATCAAGCAATAGATGCATGTCCCAATGATCATACTATATATCGTAAACAACATGAATTTGCAACAGAATGCTCAGAATGTCATATCAGTAGATATCGAACAGATCAACTAACAAAAAAGGTACCTCGCAAGGTTCTTCGTTATATTCCCATTATTCCACATATGCAATGATTATTTAGGTGTGAAACCTTAGTGAAATTTATGGATTACCATGCATAGAATAGAAGTGGAGATGGCATTCTTCGAATGCTTACAGATGGTTCTACATTTAGGGATATGGAGGAAAAATGGCCACACTTTAAATAAGAACCTCGTAATCTTAGGCTTTCATCGACAGCGAACGGTGTCAATCCATTTGGAGAGCTGAGATCTATTTACTCAGTGTGGTTTGTTTTTGTTATCAACAATAGCATTCCTCCATGGATGTCAATAAAGAGGGAGCACATAATGTTGGCAATGATTGTTCTGGGTATTTGTTTACATCAATTTTCTTTAACGTAGTAGCATCTCATTTGTCTTAGTTGTTGCATGATGACATATTTTTTTCATTTAATAGTCATGTACATTAATTTATATATATTGCAGTAAACTAGTTATAATAATTATTTAATGTTTATGTTCATTCAACTAGGTAAGTACCAAGTTAAGGACATGAATGTATATATCGAGCCTCTTATCGACAAGTTACTAAAGTTATGGAATGGTGTCACTATGTATGGCGTCTCCAGACATATAAGACAAAGACAATTTCAATTCCATGCAATGCTTGTATGGACAATTCATGATGCCCTAGGGCTAACACATTTTTGTGGTATGTTATAACGTTTGACTGCACTTTAACAATATTTAATTTTATGAAGTAGATATGATGCATGTTTTTTAAATAATCTATTCATTATATATAATTATTAAAATTGACATATTTAATCCAATTATATATGATCTTGTAGGTCTTCAAACAAAGGGAAAATTTTCATGTCCAATTTGTGGTCCAAAGATGAAATCTCGTCGTTCAACAAGTTTAGGAAAGCAGGTGTTTAATGAGTATAGGAACTTCCTCTATAGAAATCATAAGTATTGAACTACTGAAAAACATCTTTTCAATGGGAAAGAAGAGACTACATCAAAATCAGGAAGAATGATAACTCACCTGTGGAAGTTGGAATATAATAGAATTAATCATCAAGGTTACACATCGGATCAAATTGTTTATCTATCATATATGATATGTTTGGAATTTATATTTTTTATATTGTGTTTTGTTTACTCATGTTGTAATTGACAATAATTTTTGTTGTGAATTTGTTTAAATTATATGCTTCATGAAGGTCATCAAGGCATTAATGGTCGGCTTCCACAAGGACTAAAAAGTTATCCCAGACAATTTATTAGGTTTCCCTACTATGAGTAGCTACAAATTATGCATGTGTTTGATATAATGCATATCATAAAGAATATAATAGAAACGTTATGGAAAATATTGGATGGAGGGAATGACAAAGAAAAAATTGTCAAAATTTGTAGTGACATTCAGGAAGCCAATCATGCAATGAAAAATGTCATTCAATTAAATAGCAATGGAGACAAAATTAATATAAGCACCCTTCCTTGGTTATTAACAGAGCAGAAAATAAATGTTATAAAAGAAGTCATGCGAAAAATTTGATTTCCCATAGGATTTGTTGCAAACATAAACAATATCATAACAAAAAAAGTGAATTTGGGTCAGGGATGAAAACCCATGATCGGCATACCTTCATTAAGGTAATTATTCTGGTATATTTTATATATATGTATACTACATGTACTTTTCAGTGTATTGTGTTTACTAGTTTTGGAAAAATAATGAAAAGATCATTTTATAATTGTTGCAGTATGTTCTACCTCTCTCTCCTATAAAACTTCGACAACAATGTCAAGCAATTTATATATGATCTTTGAAAATACATGAGGTAAGTAGCGATATTTGTTCAATTCGTTGTATAGATCTTATATTTTCCATTTGTTTTACTTGTTTTGTAATATATTGTATATTTTTGTTAAATCTCGTTAAAATATTTTTTCCTTGAATCACTTGTAGATGGTTGTCATCTAAAGAAATCCATAAAGAAGATATAAATTATTGGAGGAGAAAAATTCCTCGTCTAATGTGTGAAATACAAAAGTGTCTACCTTCGACATTTTTCAATGCACAAGAACACTACCTCATACACCAAGTTGAGGAGATTGAATTGTGTGGACCTATACACACAAGGTCAATGTGGATGGTTGAGAGGCACTTGAAAAAATTTAAGGCTTTGGTTAGACAAAGAGCACATCTTGAGGGTTCTATGGTGGAGGGATATATGGTATACCATACCATGGTGTACATTATTGAATATCTTCCTAAGTTTGTAGCAAATATCCATGTAGACCACATTTGGGATCCCAACTCCATTAACAAATTCAAAGGGGAGTACCTAATGGGGAAAGGTAGATTGAGGAAAGTGAGTTAATTATAAGATGGCCATGGATATTCTTTGTTCATACTCCTTTAATTTGAATTCATCCAAAAATGAAAGATAATAAGATCATTGGTAGTGGTATGTTATGTTTTAAGGTACATCAATTATAAATTAAATTTGTATACCATGGTAATTAACTAATTATACATCGTTTGTGAATTTCATTTTTTTTATACAGTTGGTCGAGAGTGGGATGCACTACATTTGTACATCGCAAACAATCTTGAATGGATGATGATATGGATTGAATGTCAACAATTCAGTCGTGCATTAACATGGGAAGGTGTGGTTTCATTGGTTAAAGAAGCTCATCGTAATGGAGATTCCAATGTTACACCAAGGGAAATTGATTTAGCATATGGTTTAAGAGATAAACAAGTATGAATAAATATATTAATCACCCATATTATTTAATTATTTTCAATTATATTGATGTATATATATGTTGAATTTTTGTTTCTTTACATACATTTACCCAAGAATAAATATGTTTTTCAACTGACGATGCAATAATTTTTACATGTTTGACATATTGCAGGTGAAACACCACAAGGCTATGTGGTTCAATGGTCATAAATTTTGAATCAAAAAGTTGGATGACACGAAGAAAACTTGTGATTCTGGGATAACTGCAATCTTTCAGGTGACTAATGTTTCATCTAGAAGCGGCATACATCCAAAAGTCTCAAAAAATCGATACTATGGGATTTCGGATGATATACTTGAGTGTGACTTTAAGTCCTTCAAATTAGTTATGTTCATCGTCTAATGGTATAGGCTACGATTGAATGAAAATGATCTCGAGAGAACTATTATTGAACATGATAATGGATTTACCATGGTTAATACAAGGTCGATCGAGCGAGCTGGAAATGAGCCCTATGTTCTTCCAAGCCAATGTGAGTAGGTATTTTACTCAGAGGTTCCAAGTAAACCGGGTTGGTCATTTTTTGTTAGACATGATCCAAGAGGAAGGACGGTAAGTATAATATGGTGGAAGAAGAAGATATCGAAGAACTAGAAGATGATGTAGATGTTGATCAGAATCAACAGTTAGTTGATGATGTGTCTAACGAAGATTTCGAAGAAGAGGAACTAGATCATGATGACGTAGGAGTTAATGTTCATAAAGATGATATCCGTGTGGATGATGACATTATCAAAACTAATATCAATGATGATCATCATCATATGACCAATCCTTACAATGTCGAATCTGGATTGGATGATACAGACAAAGATTTGGATGAAGAAGAAGATCAATGACATTTAAATGTATGATTTATGTGATTATATTATCTATTTGATATTGATTTCTTAATAGAATTTTATTTGACTTATATGGTTACATAATTAATTCATGATTAATTACATAATTAATTCATGATGTTACAACTATTGTAGCTCTCCTATAAATTTCCATATGATCAAATCCTAATTACTCTATGACTATTTATGATTAGATATTATTTTATCATATCTTTGGTTATTTCATTCCCAAAAAATTAGTGTTTCCTCATGTTGACCCCGCATAGTGACATGTGAATAGGGCCAACGTTAAAATAATAATAATTTGTGCTTGTATGGAGTGAAACTTGACATGGTTAGCCTAGACACATATGCTGATGATATGGGAGGTTTTCGAGACTCAAAAATGAGGTCATGCTATATAAAGGTATATCGTCCTTCCTAATAATACAAGTTGCCTTATTCTTTGTCTCTTTCATATATTGTTCTTAGTATTTATTTGGTTAAAGGTTTCAAAAGATGAGGCTCTCTAAGCCTCACCTTGGATCTATTACACATTATTTTGTGCATTTTCATTAGCAATGAATATTTAGATGATCTTTAAAAATCTCATTGAATATAAAGATGGTAATAGGAAGCTAAAAAAATGAGTATATTTTGTTTATGGAACCTAAACCACAAGGTTTGTCACTCTAATGATAAAACCAAGTCAAATTAACCCCTAACACCTATTGGAAAATTCAAAACATTCCTTTCTTTCAAATTCACAAGAACGTATAAACCTTTTGAAACCACACATGCATGTTATGAAAGTGTATGGGAATCCTACTTATAGCATAAGTTCACATGATAAGCTAACCAATGGCACTATATTGGAGGATTAACCCACCTCTGGAATTAATTTAAGAGGTAAGGGATGCCTCTTAGTGGAATTTTGATTCTTGGATTAATCCATAGTGCTAAAATTAGTTCTAGTGTTCTTCCCTTGGTGTTATATTTATCTCTACAATTTCCCATACTTAACCATTCATCATCCCTTTTCCCAAGCTATTTGTATCATAATATAAACTTGGTCCAATCTCACATTATCCCCTTAGGTAATTATCCATTTCCTCCAATTTTAATGGAACCTTTTGTACCAATGCATCTATGTTTTCCTACCCTAATGGATCAAGACTTGACATCACCTTAACAATCTTCTTTATGTCATAGCATATCTCCAAAGTTCCTTTGGCATGCTTTAGATGTGTAAGTATTAACTAGGTTGAATATATTAATTTTAAAGTCTCTTAACACATTCACTGACAAGAAAATGACTCATTTGGATTAAGGAGTACTTTCCTAAACCATTCCTTCATATTCAACAATCCCTTCTCACACCCACATCATAATTCATATCCATGTTAGTTGTAATGAGTGTTTTAAACCAGCAATCAATGAATCAATAGGATAGAAGAAAACTCATTATGCACAAGGATAAGAATCAAAGGGACTGAAATAATCGATTCACTAGATATGCTCCCCATCCTTGTAATAGACCAATGTAAAAACATAAGTCATAACAAGAATAGGACCAAAAAAAACTAGGAAAAGAAACCTTGTAGGCTACATTAATAAGACATTGATTGCAAGCATTTCTTCCATGATTTTTAAATGGAAAAATATCAGATAGCTCAATATTTAGTCAAGTAGTATTTCAATCACTGATTCTTAGACATCCATCATGACTAAACATCACATATCATAAGCCTTTTTAACAATCACTAGGACTATAGATAATATTCAATCATGCCATAGGAAATAAATCATCAAAAATTATAAAGAAAGAGAAAACCAACTATATAAGCTCAACAAGCCACCATACAAAAATTATATTTTGTAGAAAATGAAATAAACTATATGTTGACATGGAATATATATTTTTTATATAAACTATATGTTGAAATAGAATATTTATAAACTATTTATTTTGAATTTTGGCCCCACCCGCGTAGGAGCACGACATAGCATACTACACCAAGACCCTAATTAGAGATTTGCATCAAGAACCACTGCATTCATCCCCTGAGTGGAGAGTTGTGAGACTTCACTGGATGAGTGCTTCAAAGCCATTGAGTCGAGGAGGAAGACTAGGAACCATTTGGCAGGAGGAAAGCCAGAGCAAGAGGTGAGGGTACTCAGAAAGAGAAAATTTACCAAGGAACAATAACTGTAAGTGATTTTTCCCCCACATTTAGAAATCTTGTTGCAAATACAGTGATTTAGACTCTGCTTGTTCCCATCAAGGTGTTTCATGCTATATTCTGGTCAATTCAAGCCAATTTCCCATTGACAAACCCAAGTACTACCTAGTACTAGTGTCTAGTTAGTTTGAATATCCAAGCTTTGAGTTTCAGTGTGGGTCTTTTATCAACTATGATTATAAAGACTTCTTTGACCGATCAACTATTACAAAAATTTGTAAATGTGAAGTAAAGACAATCAGAGTTTCAGGGGGGTCTTTTATTAACTAAGATATACTAAAGACTTCTTTGACCAAACAAAAAAAAAATATTACATTTCCAATATCCTGAACAATGACCTGAGACCTTTTATTTCATAATAAACAGAGTCCTGAGACCTTTTATTTGACGATAAAAAAAGTCCTAAAACCCTTATTATGATTACATTTTCAAAACCCTCTTGCATTCCATACACAACACTCTCCATTGCATCAACTCTACTATAGTTACATCTTTGAGGAAAAACCATTAATAAAAAAGACTCCCATCAATCTATCCACATGTTGCCAATAATCATATTAGTATAATGTGGAAGCATGTGCCAATAAAATTGAGAAGGAAAAAAGCAACAGGACAAATAAAATTGTGTATAAGTTCAATCTATATTCAAACCTCAATTTCTATCTTAAAGAAACAAACACGGCTGCAAACAACCAATTTCTATCTTAAAGAAACAAACACTGCAAACAACCAATTTCTAACTCTAGATTGAGATCACTCAACAAGACAAAAGCAACACAAATAAAACTACATTTAATTTATGCCTTCGACACTTTAATTTCTAATGAAAAACATAACCACACACCATTGAGATATAGCACAAGGTCTGAAGCTCAAAAATCAAATAATATCAAAATTAAATTTAAGAAACGGAACAGAAACTGAAGATTTCAAACATTGTCTCTTTAGAATCAAACAAACCATTGATTGTAGTTCCCTCATTCAAACCAATGAAAACTTTATTATATAATACTAAAAGAATAAAAAATTCTAAACTAGCTTACACATTTGTGAAGCCCACCCAGTACATGACTTTCAATTTTATCAACTGCACTACAGTTGCATATCTGATTAATAACCAGAAATCAATGTCAAATCTATCTATCTACACATAAATTTTGGTTATAATATCAAATTAGCATGTAATTAAGAGATGCACTTAATTACAATTCAACAAAGAAATCTAAATCTAGAAGCCTGATATATATAAAAGGAAAATCAGTTACAGATCCAATATCTTTGCAATAGGGTTCCATAGTCAGGGCTTTTCTCACTAGGTGGAGCGAAGTTCAGCTCAAACATTTCCTTAGTAACATTGCCTGGCTCACAAAAGCCAACAAGCCTTGCAACAATTTAGACTCTGTTTGTTCCCATCGAGGTGTTGCATGCTATATTTTGGTCAATCCAAGCCAATGTCCCATTGAAAAACCCAAGTACTACCTAGTACAAGTGTCTGGTTAGTTTGAACAACCAAGCTTTGAGATGTAAAGAGGAAGGAAACAAACTCACACAATCTCATTTGACAAGTCACAAACAATCTTGAACTTTCCTTCTTTTGACACACTTATTCAACTATATTTCCCTTCACAAAACTCAACACAAACACTCAAATTTTTCTTTAGAGTTCCAAACAATTACCAGACCTTCAAACACCTTAGTCAACTTCATCTTGATCAAAACAAACAACTACCCAGTCTGCCCTTTCATTTTACCAGTAACTCTCTTTATGACTGTCATAAACTTCACAATTTCAACTCAACATAAACTAATCTAACCCAAAATAGTATATAGGCTAATATAGACCATATAATTTCCATTCCATTTCACTTCAAACAAATGTAAACCATCTCCCATCCTTTGTTCTTGACAATTTAACAAAAGCATATACTGTACTTTCATTTTAGTCTCCAAAACAGGGCTATTATTAGACAAATTAGTCAAAGCAATGGAATTTTTAACTTCGTGCTTACACCAAACCTTATATCAAATGAGATCAAATTATACCTTGGAAATCTCTTAACCAAAACAACTAAGAACTCACACTTAATCATCAAAATCCCTTAAAGTTCTTACTGTCATTGGTTCCTTCATACCCTGTTTGCAATGCTTGTAGGTCTTCCAACCTATTTGTCATGGATTAATTCACAATCTAAGCACTATTACACAATTCTATCCACACTTTTCAATGCCCTCCTTGCAGATCTAAAACATATTCAAAATGGGTATCAAAACTTTTATAACAGAAGCTTCAAATATTGATGTCTCAAACAGATTTAGGCTTGATTTGCATAAGGATTTGTTGCTTTACTAACTCCTGACCAAAGCACACTTTTCCAGTGCTTGGCACATGTTTAGTTTGACTAGTATATGCTCTTAAAAGCATCAAAGTCCATTTACAAATTATTTTCACAAAACTCTAATGGCTTAACCTTCATAATTATTCTGTTCATAAATTGTACATAGTTTTTCAGTCAAGAAACTTCATTCCCTCGCATCTTATCTTTATGATTTTTCCTTAAATCCACTAAAACATGAAATAAAATTCATAGTGGGATAATCTCACAAGAAACCAAAAGATTCCACCAATTAATAAAGGAAAAATATAATTATTTTTGTCTATGCTTACCCTAATAGAGGGTTTTAGCAATCTAAAGTAGATCCACAATAACTCACACAAATCTTAACTAAAATGCATGAGCTTTGATGTAATAGTAAGGTGATTGATATTATTATCATATCCAAAATTCTACCATGCCTTCAAGGCCATACAATTCCATACAATGCCTAGAAATGTAAGATTTCTGAAGAAAAATGATTAAAAATCAAAGATTTTCCTTGAACTTATTCTTTATTCAACCACCCTCAAAGTTCTAAAAGATACAAGATCCTTTTTAAAGGAAAAAAAACTGACTTTTAGCCTTCTAACTACCTCTAACTGACCCTAATGACTCTTCATCTCTTAATATTGCCTTTTTTATTAAGTTGATAACTTTTTACATTGTTTTCATTTTTGCACTTTTGGACTTAATAAACACCAAATGACCGCAACATGACCTCAAATATATGAAACATGACTCTAATAACATGATTTATAAAGTAGGAACAGTAACATTGAATAAAATTTCAAAACATTGCTTCATAGAGGCCTAATTATGCCAAGGTGCTCCTGCACCAGTACAAGAGATGAAAAAAGACAAGGAGCCATTAAAAAATTTTGAATGTTTCACTGACTCAACCAAACCTCCAAAAGAACAATACACATGCCAGCACTAGGGAAATCCCGAAAGAGAACACTAATGAAAATGGACTTTTTTTTCAAGTTCCAGAAGAGTATAAATGGTTAGAAGATGTTGTGGGTGTCTAGAAAATGGTGAAGGAATGTTGGATAGAGAGGGACCCAATTAGCCTCTTTAACTGGATTCTTAAGAAAGAAAGAAACTCTGATACATTTTGGGGTTATTCTTCATAGGGTCCATCTTTTATTATTTTATTTGGGGGACTCAAAAAACCATAGGGGTAGAAACCTGTGGAGCTTAATCATTAAAGGCAAGGGGTCTATCCATTTAGAAATAGACTGAAAGGATGGTTGCACGAGGGGATATTTCACATCAAAGGTGGTCCAAAAAATTTCATAGACTAACTAACTAGATACCAGTACTACCTTAGAGGGACTATTGTCTTCGAGGAAGGTGGTCCAAAATATTTCATAGACATGTACAAAAAGTAATAGCAACCTTCCACCAACTAACCCAATCAACCTCCAAGAAACAAGACAATGACTCCTCTAGATGTTCCCAAAACCCAAGGCTTCAAAACACAAGGTTGGTGACCTTACAAACCACTCCCATGCTTACCAAGTGATCTTTGATCATCAGACCCTTACAAGGTTTATTGATACATTCACAACTTTTGTTACCTCCACATGCATTTGACTAGTAGTGACAACCTTGGTTTTTAATCCTCCAACCCCATACCTTGGGATCACATCACCATGAAATAACTTCATCCAAAATCCTTATGAGTGCAAGTACCACAAAATATGTATTTGTCAGATATGTCTTCCTCAAGCGAGGGAAATTCAGGAAGAGAAGAGGAAAGTGAGATATGTAGTAGGTCTAAAAGAGGGAGATCAACTAGAGGTCAAAAGATTAGAAGAAAATTTTGTAAATGCATGGATTTTTTTCTTGATGGAGGGTCATGTTCTTATGATGATGAGAGCATAAGCAACATCGAGGTGCCCTTGAGGTACAAACATCTATGGAAACAATGGGTACCCAAGGAACTTCCTCCAGTAAATATTGTTTTTTATGTCAACAAGAGGATATATCTCATAGCACCATCGTCATTACATGGTTTGGGCCTATTTTGCATGGACGGCATAAATTTTTGTTATGAAAAAGTTACTAAATTGATGGAGTATGTCAGACCCTGTTACAGTTACAAAGATTGGATGCAGTTGGTTCGATATACACGAAGTATACGTAGGTATGCACTGTCAGCAAATTATATATAGCTAAAAGATAATGATCAAAATAAAGGAGTGGCTATGTACATTGACGGAAGGCCAAAAGCATCAGGTAATATTGCAAGGTTTATAAATAGTACATGACCTGGATCGACAAATAAGCAACCCAATTGCATATTCAAGGTGCGCGAGGGAAACCGTGTATTTGTATGTGCGATAAAATCAATAACTGCAGGGGAAGAGTTGCTAATTGATTACAATTTGAATTGCATAGATACAAACACAGTTACTATGAGGGTGGTACATACTATATACCATTTTACCCAACCTCCAATTAATGACTCCAATATACCATTTTATTATTATAATTTTTGTGTCTATTGGTTTCATTTCGGTAATGTTTTTTTATATTTCATTTTTGTCATAGCGGGACATTGATCATAGGGGGAAGGCTCCGGCCCAGAGCATAGATTGTGATGCATCTTCAGGTGCTTTTACCTGATAGGTTTACCTCATTGTAATTGTATAAATTAGATACAAGCAAAATGTTTTATTATTATGTTTTTTTCATAAGTTTATTGGGTTAATTTTGATAATGTTTTTAATATTCTTGTCGCAGTCGGATGGTCAGGGAAAGGCACCAATAGTAGAGGAGAGCATCCATAGGGAGGTGCAGTCACTATTATGTGATGATGACATCGCATATTCCACAAACCCTCTGGATATGATAAGGAAGACCCAAAAAAATGCAATGAAGAAATCCTTTAGTTGTTATTCATAGTGCCTCAAACAGATGTGATAAGAGAAAGGGTCAAAATATTGACTGAGAGAGCACAAAACTTGCAAGTAAGTTATCATGAGATCTTAATTATAACATAATTCCATTCATGGTTTTATATTTTGTACTCTTTTATGTCATGAACTAAAATATGTGTTGTTTTTATAGGATTTTTTACATCCTCATGATGTTGTTGGCCATGATCAGGGTACTGCAGGTGCTGCCCGAGGAGTAGGGGTTGGTAAAAGTGTCGATCTTGATCTTCCTGCGCATACATCACATCATCTGACCCCATCATTTGTGCCTATATTGTCAACTAAAATGTAGGCAACACATAGCATGTAGGCATCAGGTAGTGCACCCTCTGGTAGCGAACACATGCGATAACATGTGTCAAGACATGTACTTGGGGATGCAGAGGCCACTAGTACTGGTGATGTTTTAGCAGAATTTCCTGGATCTTCCCGTATTACTAGTATGGGAACATTTTTGGTCACATTTGTGGTGACTGAAGATTTCATTCCCATAAAGATAGAGAAGGTCCTAGGTACTTTAAAATGTTTTAATTATTATTATATATAATCCAATTGAAATTTAATTATTGATCACTCTTTTTAGACTAATGATCCCATGATCATTTTGTAGGAAATGATTTTTTTTAAACATCTAAATGATATTACATTATAGATTGTTGGGCCCACCATACATACATGGTGGAATGCCCAAAATCAAGATTTAAAAGATGAGCTCATTAACCATTTAGTTGTGTTGTTCGGTAATAACACATTCAAACGAACCAAGGTCCTTAAGAAAGTTGTTACCTATCTAAAGTATGTGAGGAACCAATATAGGTCACATTTAGAGAAGAACAAAAAGTACGAGCGTCCCCCCATGATTTCAAAGAGGGAGTGGAAGGACCTAGTGTCGGATGGAAAGGAGAAGGCTGAAAAGAAAAAAAGAAAGACAACACTGGGCAAAGGAAGGTATGTGATACTATCAACAATGTAATTATATATTGATTACTCTTTCTTTTTACATAATCTACCGTATTTCAAATTTTTCATAGGTTGCCCAACACATCGAAGGAAACAAAGGCAAGACTAGAAAAACACGGGCAGCACAAACTTGGCTCTAGTGGTTATATGAAATTAGCCGCACAAATTGTAAGTATCAATAAATGAAATATTGCATCCAAATAATAAATTGCAAAAAAAATTGGTTTTATCACACCATAGAAGAAAAATTCATAATATTATGCAAAAATGAAAGGCTCTAAATTCAATAGAGTTCCCACAGAAGAGGACCTGAATATTGTCTTCCAACAAGGCTATGGAGTCGTGGTTGAATGCCTAAGACTCTTGACTGGGAAAACACAAGCTTCCACTGCATCTGACATGTAGGTAAATAAACTTAATGAAATTTATTTAAAATTGAATACTTGTGCAATCTATTCAATATTAATTTCCACCATAAATTAATTATGTGCCTATTTGTTTTAAACAGGCAAGCAATGATAATACTACACATGACATTGGAATGTAGCCTGGTGAGGGTGGAGCACAACTTGTAGATGAAGGTCATGGTGTGCATCCTGGTACTAGATGTATTCATGTGCTATACAAAATGCAGTATGGATTAATACAATTAAACATCTTTAATTGCAATTGGTGTATTAATTAATGTAACCTTTCATGTTTCAACTTTAGAGCATGTAGAGCGTGATCAACATGTTGAGCATGATCAGGCTAGACAAGATCAGGAACATGATGTGGCCCCATCAGGTAAAGAGGACCACTCTAATGTTCTTTTAAACATATTTAATTGCAATTGGTGTATTAATTAATGTAACCTTTCGTGTTTCAACTCCAGATCAGGATTTAGAGGGTGTTCAACATGTTGAGCATGAGGCTATAAGAACAAGATCAGGAACATGATGTGGCCCCATCAAGTAAAGAGCACCACTCTAATGTTCTTCTAATTAATGAAATACTTGTAATAATAATAATAAAACATATCAATTTAACGTTTATTTGTTATTGCAGCAGCCCCCCCCCCCCTTGCAGCGGTCTCCACATCATGAGTACATGACTAGGCATACATTAAGATCAAGAGAAGAGGTCAGAACAACTAAAGGGGGACAGATGATTTAGAAAAAAATACTCCACTTCTTTTTTTTTTAGTTTCAAAAAAGAAACAAAACAAAAAGTGATTGTAATCATATTATGACAACCATATTTTTGATAATATAATAATGAATGTTAAAAACTGATATTTTTGACAACCATATTTTTGATAATATGTAAAAACTGAAAGAATGAATGTTATATGTTAATGAATGAATGTGAATATGTTAATGAATTAATGGTATATGTTATTAATGGATGAATGAATGATTAATGTTATATGATCAGGTATGGAGAATTGAGAGTGATGTGAGGGGGGAGGGGCCAAATGAGCTTCCACTATCACGCATTTGGCCCTGTTAAGCAGAGAATATTAAACTATTCTCAAAACAAAGAGAAGCTCGATAAGGTAATGCAATTTTCAATATTTCATTATGTTGCACTTTTAAGCTTATGCAATTTTTATTAGCTCTCTTTGCTTCAATATGTTAGGGAGGGAAGATGTTTGAATGAATAATTTTTAAAAAAAAACTGCAGGGTTTCGTCGCAATTTCAACGAACATATCTCGATGAACCACAAAAATTTGCGATGAGGTTGTTGTACACACGATGTAGTTTTCATCATAATGGCAATGATATTTTTCTCCACCTCATCGGAAAATGGGTGAATGCTTGGTGTTTTTTGGATGATTTCAAATGAGCCTTCTGCAACGTTTTGTGATTTTTTGCATCAATAGATAGATGAAGTTAAGTTGATTTTGCAATGGAGATCACCAACATTTTTCATGGTGCTGACCGACAATTTTGGGTCGTGGTTTCAACGTATAAAAATTTTTCGTTAAAGCGATGAAAATCCAACAACGAAATTTAAATCAGTGTTGTGTCGATAAGTCAAAAATATTTTGTTGATATGTCACCAAACATTCGTCAAAATTTTTAGTCAAATACAGTAGTGTGTCCAATATTTTTGGCATTATTCCTTGCTCCAAAGTCAAATGATTTCAATTTGTTCCTTAATTGTTGCTATAGTCTAGATTGGTAAGTTGAAACTTCCCCTAATAATCTTGTTAGGAAATAATGGATAATACCCACATTCTTAGTCTATTTCCTACATAACCCCATGAGAGAAAAATATGCATGCAAGTAATCATAATGCATAGATCAAATAGACAAGCCACAAGGCAATGCAATATTTAACTTGGGAAATTTTTCAAAAGGGAAAAAACTAGCCTCTAAAAGCATCCATACTCCATCTATTATTTAACAATAAACAATACATGCACTTACAAGAGTTTCTATGAATACTTTTGAAGCATCAAGCCTCTCCAATGCATTCTCCATGTTTCCAAGCATGAATCCACACATCCCATGCCATGATTCACATATGCACTCCTCATAAAGACTCAATAATGACAACCCACTCACTGAGCCAACCTTAACCACTAAACATGTACTTGCTTTTATAGATACAAGCTCACACAAATACAACCAAGTGGTAAGATAAAATCATGTGCCATAAAACCATGTGAATACAAAACCACTAACCCCTCATTTAATATTGATTACTAAGTTTTCACTTTATTAAATATCTCCCCAATATTAAATTATTGTCTCGTGTCTCTCACATTAAATAATAAACCAACGTTACAATACAACATAAAGTGCTACCCAAATAATTACCTAGTGTTATTAACCACACCTCTTAGGTTCGTCACAACTAAATAATTATTTAATTGCATCATTATAATAAATCAAATTATGCAATGGTGTACAACACCATATCCCAACAAATACAACTTAATTTGTATTTTCCAACACTTTAGGAATATTAGGATCATACCTATCATATTTTTTATATTACACTTATGGATGATACTTTGGGGATCCAAGTATTGAAAATTTACTTCAATCTTTATTGATGTTGCATGTACTAGATATACACATTTCTTAGACTGTTGCATCCACCTTAAGATTCATTCAACTTGTGAACAATACATGATATTTTGTGACCAATTAATTCATCAACCATATTTACAACCTTTTTTCTCCCCTCTTTCCTTTCATCACAATTTTTCCTTAAGATCCTTTATTCTTAATGACAAGGTTTCCCTATCCTGGATAGATGTGTCCAATGAGCTTGATTGGGGAGTGACTGGTGGTGTAGCACTACCTTATGGTGGTGGAGCAATGAATAGAACTTATTTTATTCTTACAATAATTTGATATGGTTCTTCTAAAAAAATCAAAGTTTGCATGTATCTTATTTACTACAACCTTACTAAATAAAGCTATGCTAACCACCAAATATGTTTCTTGAGGGGTTGTGGTGTCAACAATCCTCCTCATGCTATGAGATTGAAAGTTAGGTATTTAATGTTGTTTTCCAATTTTGTCTTATTTGTCTCAATGAAAATTTCCCAATTAGCAAGGTTTTTATACTTTATATTGAACCTTGAACCAAAATAAGCCTGCTCTTCTTGTTATTCTATTGCAAATGCTTCCTCATAATTACCTCTCCTTTGTATAGTATCAAGTGCAATGGCTGAGGAGATATTTCAATTTGACAATAAAAGTAATCCAATTTCTTGCATCATTTTCTTGTCTTCCTCAAGAGTAATATTATTGACTTGAAATTCAAACTATGACAATGCTTTCTTTGTCACCTCCTCCATTTCCTTAGGATATGCCTCCCCTTTTGCCTTGTTCAGCTTCCTTGACAAACCTTCCCTTTTAATTTTCAACATAAAGTCCTTGAATTCTTTGGACTTTACAAATTGGTCATCTGATATAAATTATGTCCATTTCAGATATCATATATCATTTTAACATCATAAGTTGTCACCTTTGACAATTTCACACTATATTTTTCTCCTTTCTATGTGCATGGACCTAATTGTGTTCCTAATTTCCTAAATTATGCATTCCATTTCCCATGTAATTATTTATCAAGGAATCAAATGTGTAAAATCAAAGTAGGTATTTATTGTTTTTCCCCTGATGCTTAACATCCCAAAAATTAGGGCCTAAAGAAGGGAACCCTGGGTGGCCTTGTCCTTCTAATTTGGCCCCAAATTTTAATATGTCAAGGTTGGCAATTTATTATTTAAATTTCAAATTTTAAATGTTAGCTATTGGGATTTAATTTGTGTGAAATTAGATTAATTGCATATAAATACTCCGTCGTTATTGGATATTGTTGATATGTGGTTTTCATTGATGTAAACACTATTTCCATTAATGTCTTTAAGGTTGTATATGTTGAGGATATTGACAAAATTGTAATTAAATAAGTTGCAAGTTGTTAGTGATGCAGTGAAGTTCAGTATGTTGGCTAGCTAAGTATATTGATGATAAGAAATTGCAAATTAAAGGGTTTGTTGACAAGTATATCTAGTTTATTCACATGAAGTTTTAGAGTTTCGCATGAAGATTTGATCAAGTTATGAGTATTTTTGTTCTGAGAGTTGTTATGTTGCTTTAGTTGTTTTTCCTGAAAGAAGATGATGTGATTCTAGTAATTTGAGATTTTTTGGATGCTTCTGTGGTGATTCATGATGATGGTGGATGATTCTAGATCGTGCTCTATCTATGTTGTTGGTCCACATTGATTTTTGTGCTCGCGATTGGTGATTTTCTTCTGAGATCATGTTTTTCATGATCATGGCCGACAGGGTGATTGTAGCATGTTGTGGATCTTCGAGGAATAATTGTTTAAGGTGTTTCATGTTTGATACATTTTGTTTTGGGTCCTTACTATGTTTTGGCCAACATTTTTTGGTTCGCATTGATAAAAAAATTATTGAATTGGGCCGACACTTTGTACACATTTTATATTTTGTTGGGTCGACATGTAGTTGATGTTATCCTTAGTTTCTGATATATATGATTGATTGTTTATACCATTTGAGGGTATGGTGTGTGATGTATGATGTGTGTTGTGTGCGAATAATGTTCTAATATTTTGAAGGCAAAAGTAAAGTGTGAAGAAGAGTGAGCAGAAGAAAGTGTTTATGTGCTTAACCGAACCTATAATCAGGCATTAGAAGATGTTATTTTCTCAGTTCAAAATCTTTCGGATGTAATCCGAATGTGACTGTAAGAGAGTGAGTCTTCCTTTGGGAAATGAGCCTTTTGTATTTGAGTAGTGAGCTCTAGGTAGTGTGCCTGAATGCATGTGCATTCCCCATTTATAATACTTTTAATAGAGTATAATCTTGTGGACTAACCTCCACCGTGGTTTTTCCCCTAATAGGGTTTCCACATAAAAAATCTTGGTGGTATGTGTGTTTTTTATGTGGTGATGGTTTATGGTTTCATGTTTATTTATCATATATGAGAATAAGTTTAATAAGTATAATCTATGTGACAATTGATTACCCCCCCCCCCCCCCTCTCAGTTGTCTGCCCTTGTGTTTCCAACAATTGGTATCAGAGCGGATTCATCTAGAGGAGCTTGATCGCTTGAGGTGATCCAGGATGGCAACATATAAGAAGGATAGTCTGAGATTTGATGGAACAAATTATTCTTTGTGGAAGACTCGAATGGAGTGTCATCTAAGATGCATTGGTGAACCTTACTAGACAATTACAGAGAATAGATATATCATCCCACAGAATGGTCCTTCTACTATAGGTGAGATTAAGGAATTCGAGTACAATATCAGGGCTAAGGAAGCATTGTTGACTGCTTTGACTAATTCCGAGATGACAAATTTAATGGAGATGAAGACTGCTTATGAGATCTAGAAAAATTTGGAAACTTTATATGAAGGTGATACCCATGTGAATATTGCTAAGTTTCAAAGCTTGAAAGGGAAATATGAAACATTGAGAATGGGTGAAGATGAGAACATCACTTCTTTTATGCAGAGAGTGAATGAACTTGTGTGTAGTATCAGATGTGTTGGTGGAACATTGGAAGAATCAGAAACTGTTTCTAAAGTGCTCAGATCCTTACCTGCTGCATACAAACAAAAATTTGTTGCTATTGAGGAAATCCAGACTGTGACAAATGTAACTAGAGACATGTTGATTGGTAAGCTTGCTGCTTTTGAGTTAAGTGAATTTGGTGAATCTCTTCCTAAGATAGAATCTACATTCAAAGCTACTATCTCTAAATAAGATAAGCAAAGATATAATCTGCGAGAAAGTTCTTCTAGAAAAATTTCCAAGTATGAGCAGGAAATGAGAGAGATTGAGGAAGAAGAGAGAAAACTAGATGAGCTTGAAGCACTTATTGTCAAGAGGGTAGCCAGAGGAGAAGGTAAGTATAAAGGGAAATTTCCTCTTAAATATTTTTCTTGCAATAAGATAGGTCATTTTGCCTCAAGGTGTCTAGAAAGAGTTCCTAAGCCAAGTCCTAACAAGCCTAAATTCCAAAGTGTTATTATGTTGCTAATGAAGGTGTGACAGATGATGAATCTAATAAAGGTAATTTAAGTGGGGATGAATGGGTGTTTATTGATATCAAGTAAAATGATCCAGTACCTACAGAATCTACTAGTTGCATAAATGTGGAGAAAGCTCTAGCTACCAGAGTTGAAGAAAAATATAAATGGGTGACTGACAGTGGATGCTCTCATCACATGATAGGTGATAAAAGTAAATTTGTGAGCTTGGAAAAGTATGATGGTGGGGTTGTAATATTTGGTGATGACAAAGTTGGTGTAACCTGTAGCAGAGGATCCATTTCTCTTGATGGTAAGCATAATACTGATGATGTCCTATATGTGGAAAGATTGAAGCATAATCTCTTAAGTGTTGGATAGATGGTTGACAAGGGATACAATCTTCAATTCAAGGATGGAAAGTGTAGAATATTGGAGAGTTCCAAAAATGTGATTACATCTAGTACAAAAATAAAAGGTAATATCTTTCACCTAAGTGCTACTAGTAAAAGTTATCTAATTGCTCAAGTTGATGAAAGCTGGTTGTGGCATAGCAGATTGTGTCATGTAAACTTTGACAATATTATCAAGATAAGTTCTACTCAGGCAATGATAGATCTTCCTAAGTTGATAAAACCTACTAATACTATATGCAAGGAATGTCAGTTAGGGAAGCAAACTAGAGTTTCATTTTGGAGCAAACAACATTTTTCAAATGAAGTGTTGGAGCTTATGCAAATTGACTTGTGTGGTCCTTCTAGAGTCATAAGTTTACAAGGAGACAAGTATTTCATGTTACTTATTGATGATTATTCTAGATTGATGTGGGTTACTTTCTTAAGGGAAAAATCTGAAGCTCTAGATAAATTCAAGATTTTTAAGGCTATGGTTGAGACAGAGATAGGTCTAAAGATTAAATTTTTGAGATCAGATAGAGGTGGTGAATTCACTTCTGGTGATTTTAATTCTTTCTATGAAGAGCATGGGATAAAGAGACAATTATCTACCCCGTGGACCCCTCAGAAAAATGGAGTTGTGGAAAGGAAGAATAGGATAATTCAAGAAGCTGCTTGGACCATGATGCTAGAAGGAAATATTTCACATATCTACTGGAGAGAAGATGAGTACTGTCGTTTACACTCTCAACCAGATACATGTCAAAGGTGATATTGGTAAGACTCCTTATGAGCTATGGTTTGGTCATAAGCCTACTATTAGGTACTTCAAAATATTTGGGAGTAAATTTTATATCAAAAGAGATGAAGATATAGGAAAGTTTGATGCTAGAAGTGATGAAGGAATATTTATTGGTTATTCTACTAAAAGTAAAGCCTACTGGTGCTATAATAAGAGACTGAGGAAAGTAATTGAAATTGCATGTCAAGGTTGATGAAGACACAGTTAGACCATCTAGAACCTATGGATATGATTCAAACAACCAAAATGGCAGTTCAAATAAAGGAAAGAAATTTGAGACTCCAAATCAAGTTCAAATCATTTCGATGAATGAGAAAAATCAAGAGGAAGAAACTAGTGAAAGTGCAGAAGTGAGATCACCAGAGTCTAAAGCTAAAGAACACCCTAAGACTCCAAGGTATGTAAGACTAAATCATTCAAAAGATCAGATTATAGGTGATAAGAACAAAGGTGTTCAAACTAGGAGAAGAATTGCAGAAGAATATTGTTTGATCTCAAAGACTAAGCCTAATAGTGTCAATGAAGCATGCAAAGATGAACATTGGGTGGAAGCAATGAAAGATGAATTACTGCAAATTGAGAAGAATGATACATGGATTCTTGTTCCTAGACCTAAGGATAAAAATATAATTGGAACTAAATGGGTCTTTCAGAACAAACTGAGTGAGCAAGGTGAAGTTGTGAGAAACAAAGCAAGACTGGTGTGTAAAGGATATTCTCAGATGGAAGGAATTGACTTTGAAGAAAAAATTTCTGGTGTTGCTAGGATTGAAGCTGTGAGACTATTTATTGCTTATGTTGCTTACAAAAACTTCAAGGTTTATCAAATGGATGTCAAGTCAGAATTTCTAAATGGTGAAATGGATGAAGAAGTGTATATTGATCAACCTAATGGATTTCAATTGACTGATCAAGGAGATATGGTTTGTCGGTTGAAGAAATCATTGTATGGACTTAAGAAATCCCCAAGAGCATGGTATGCCAGATTGGATAAGTATTTGTTGAAGCTCAGATTTAATAAAGGTAATTCTAATAGTAATTTGTATTTCAAGATTGATCATGATAAAGATTTAATTGTTGAAGTCTTTATCGATGATATCATTTTTGGAGGAGATGATAGTTTGTGCATGAAGTTTACTAATGAGATGCAGAGTGAGTTTGAGATGTCTATGATTGGAGAAATGAAATTCTTTTTGGGATTGCAAATTACTCAGCTAGATAGAGGGATATTTATATCTCAATCCAAGTATGTGAAAGAATTGCTAAATAAGTTTGGTATGGAAGATTCAAAGCCATTTGGTACACCTATGGTGACCAAATGTAAGTTGACACAAGATGATGATTCTCCTAAAACAAATCAGACTAGATACAAATCCATGATTAGTGGATTGCTCTATTTGACTCAAACTAGACCTGATATCATGAAGGTCATATGCATTGTTGCAAGATTTCAAGCTGATCCTAAGGAATCTCATGTGACAGCTATGAAGAGGATTTTCAGGTACTTGAAGAGGATAGTTGATTTTGGCCTATGGTATCCTAAAGAAGATGACCTTACTTTGAGTGTTTTTATTGATGTTGATTGAGCAGGAGATGTTAATGATAGAAAGAGTACTAGTGGTGGTACATTTTCTTGGGAAAGAAGTTGATTTCATGGTTAAGTAAGAAGTTGAATGCCATTTCTTTATCTATTGCAGAGGTAGAATACATTGTTGTTGTTAACAATTGTACTCAATTATTGTGGATGAAGCAGATGTTGAAAGATATCAAAGTTGTGTATGATGAACCTAGTGCTATATTCTGTGATAACTCAAGTGCAATTAACATTTCTAAGAATTCGGTGTTGTATTAAAAAACCAAGCATAGATCTATTAAGTTTCACTTTTTGAGAGAGAAGGTGAGTGAAAAGGAAGTTAGATTGGAGTATGTGCCCACTAAGGAATGGATTGTAGATATATTTACTAAGCCCTTGCCTAAGGATACTTTTTATTATCTTAGAGGGAAGCTAGAGGTGATTACCCCTCCTAATTAGAATTAAGATGCAATGACTTGCATCAATCTGTGCATTTCATAGTCATATCTTGTGATCTAGATTGATGTTGTGGTGGCTGCTACTCAGGGGGAGTAGTTAGATGTTCACAAATGTGGTTCAGATCTTGTGTGGAGAAAGATAATGTGTACCTTTTTCATTGATGTCAAAGGGGGAGAAGATTCATGTGAAAAACTATGAAAGAGTTAAGGAGAAAAGAGTCAAAATCTAAGGGGGAGAAAGTGGTAAGAGAAAGTATCGTTGATGGTGTTTTTCACATCATGTGTTGCCATCAATGCCAAAGGGGGAGATTGTTGGATATTGTTGATATGTGGTTTTCATTGATGTCAACACTATTGCCATTAATGTCTTTAAGGTTGTATATGTCGACGATATTGAGAAATTTGTAATAAAATAAGTTGCAGGTTGTCGGTGATGCAGTGAAGTTCAGTATGTTGGCTAGCTCACTATATTGATGATAAGAAGTTGTGGATTAAAGGGTTTATTGACAAGTATATCTAGTTTATCCACATGAATTTTCAAAGGTTCACATGAAGATTTGATCAAGTTATGATTATCTATGTTCTGATAGTTGTTATGTTTCTTTAGTTGGTGTTCCTGAAAGAAGATGATGTGATTCTAGTAATTTGAGTTGTTACGGATGCTTATGTGGTGATTCATGATACTGGTGGATGATTCTAGATTGTGCTCTATCTAATTTTTTCATCTGCATTGATTTTTGTGCTCGTGATTTGTGATTTTCTTCTGTGAGTTCATGTTTTCTATGATCATGGCCGACAGGGTGATTGTAGTGTGTTACGGATCTTCAAGGCATAATTTTTTAAGGTGTTTCGTGTTTGAGACATGTTTTTTTGGGTCCTTACTATGTTTTGGCCAACATTTTTTGGTCCGCATTGATAAATTGTTTATTGAATTGGGCCGACAGTTTGTACACATTTTATATTTTGTTAGGCCGACATGTAGTTGATGTTATCCTTAGTTGTGGATATATATGATCAGTTTTTTATACCACTTGAGGGTATGGTGTGTGATGTAGGATGTGTTTTTTGTGAAAATATTGTTCCAATATTTTGAAGGTAGAAGTAAAGTGTGAAGAAGAGTGAGCAGAAGAAAGTGTTTATGTGCTTAATTAGAATTGTAATCAAGCATTAGAAGATTCTATTTTCTCCGTTCAAAATCTTTCAGATGTAATCCAAATGTGACTGTAAGATAGTGAGTCTTCCTTTGGGTAGTGAGCCTTTTGTATTTGTGCAATGAGCTCTAGGCAATGTGCTTGAATGCATGTGCATTCCCCATTTATAATACTTTTAACAGAGTATAATCTTGTGGACTAACCTCCACCGTGGTTTTTCCCCTAACATGGTTTCCACATAAAAATCTTGGTGTTATGTGTGTTTTTGATGTGGTGATGTTTTATGCTTTCATTTTTGTTTATCAGATCTGAGAATAAGTTAAATAAGTATAATTTTTGTGACAATTGATTCACCCTCCCTCTCAGTTGTTTTCCCTTGTGTTGCCAACAATTACATCATTTGAAAAAGAATGAGAAATATTTTGGTGATCAAGCACTTTTGTGAGCAATTATCATACTTTGAGATCAAGTCAAGAGTAGTCAAGATAAGCTTTATTGCAATATTTCATTGTCAAAGCATCATTTCAAGTTTTATGTGAATTTGTTCATGTTTATGCATATATTTTTTGTGAGGACTAACACTTATAGGTCTTCAAGACAAGTTACAATCAAGCCTTTAGGAGATGTGCATGATTTCAATCCTTCAAAGACTCAAATTTTAGTGGTGAGCTACATCTAATTTTTGATTCATTCATTTATCATTTAGTCTATATCACTCAAAAGGATAATCTCTCTTTTATCAATTTTTCCATTATGGAGGTGGAAACACCAATACGAGGTTTGACCAAGGAAAGCCCCTATATGGAAGAACCCTTCCTCTCTCTTTGAATGTGAATGTTACATATCTAAAGAAGATTAAAGGAAGATTGAAGACCATTTGATCATCGATGCATTGAAGCCCTACAAATTTACAAGATACAGAAACTTAATTACCTCAATAATAGATGAAGATCTGAAAGCAAGATATGAAAGTAAGAAGCCTTTGATCAAGTATCTAAGGACTGTGAAAGAATATTTTAGTTTCACTCATCCAAAAAATGGCACCCTAGGTGGCCTTATCCAATCAAATCAAGTTAAAATTCAAATCACAGGTGTACACAAGTCTACTCTATCTATTTTTGGTCATTAATTGTTAGGATATGTGACATTATAATTGCTATCATAAGTTGATAATTATGTGTCTCCACATTCTTTAGAATTTTTTCTAGAGGACATGAGGGACAAAATATTTATTATTTATTTTCCAATGATAAATTATAATTGCATTCAAAGAGGTGGACCCTCTACGATGATGATTATAGGGCATCTCAAAAGAATATTCCTCTTGGGTGTCCAACTTTGTGAGTGGGGACCACTTTGGTGTGCATGTCCTTGCATGTTATTTTCCTATTTTGCATGATCTTGCATAGTTGGGTGCCCAATTTTGTATGTTGGTGTATGCTCTTGCATGAAGCCATCAAAGCCATCGAAGAGTTATGGAGCATTTAGTATTGACCAATTCTAATTGGTTGTGGGTTAGTCATCCATATGAAGGCCATGTGATTATTCAATAATTAATGTATGTTTATGGGCTGTCCACTAAGGGGGAATGGGTTTTTCTAGGTGGTTTTTCTTGTTGTTTTGGGATATCATTTGTGGTATTCTCTCCCTTAAACTTCTATATATTGGAGCCTTGAGATGGCGGTTTGTACAGTTTGTTTGCAAGTTGTCAGAGTGACGAAGTGCTTCCGAAATTCAAAGAGGAGTGTTATATTGGTGTATCTCTTTTGAAGATTAATACAAACATTGGATCTCTTTGAGTGTAGATTTTTTTCCCACAAGGATTTCTCCATGTATATATTGTGTCACTTATTGATGTTAGCTTGTGGTATTGTTGATTTTTGTTTCATGTTTGAAATTGTCAATTACATAATCACTTTATGGTAATCTTGTAAACATAATTTCATATTTGCAAACCACTTTATTAAGTTCTATTGCTGCAATTTTCACCTTGAATTTCCAACATTAAATTTTTTTGTCAACATATGGATTGTTTATATTCATATCAGAGTAGTGCATTTTCATTATTATTCATATCATTGCATTTCATCAAAGATTCATTACAAATCTATTCCAAACGCCCACACAAAATTCTAGATCCAAGGTTTGATTGACTCACCTTCTAGGTTGTAAGTTAATCTTATTGTCCTGACCAATCTAGACCCCAATGGTTATGCTTGGAAAAAATAGTGAAATCCTAATCAAACCCTAGGGTTTCACTTTTCCAACATATCATTTTTGGTGAATCTAATGTATTAACATTACATACCTTCTAAAATCTGAAGCATATCATCTTAGATCTAATATTAGAATTACATTGCTTTGTATACATCATTTATGCATCTATTATTGCATCAAAAAATCATAAAAATTCAAAAATTCACATATCACATTGCATCATAAGTTTAAATAGGGTTAGTTTCAATCAACATAGGTCAAATTTACATCCTAATTGCATTTATTAGGTCATTTTAGATCTGAAAAAAAATCTTAAAGTATTCATTTCATTCATTTAGGCATTTTGCATATAGTTAAAAAGGTGAAAATTTGCATTATTTTGTTACAAAAAGATATCAAGATCATCATTTTCATATTTTGCACATTAGGATTAGTCAATTGCTACATTTTAGATCTAAAAATTATATTTGGAATTACATTTTATTGCTTGAACATTTTGAAAATTGTTGACACACTTGCATTTTGCATTGCATAATCATAAATTGGATAAATTTTAGAAACATATTCATTGTCATTGAATAGAACCATTAAAAAGTATCACAAACACTCAAACTTTGAATTTAGCATAAAAATGTGCTAGACAAGGGCACCCTAAGTGGCCTTGTCTGATGAGGGTGAAATGTGTCCTTATTTTTACCTTTTGTTTACCCTTTTCCCTTTTATTTCTATAGGATCTTTTGTTGTTTTTGTCACTATTTGTTAATGAAGTAAGGATATTTAATAAAATGCAAGGAAAAGATAAAAACTTGTAAATGTATCAACACCTTCAATTATTTACTGATTACCTTCATGACTATGGTAGCAAGGGATAATTAGGTGGATGGCACGTGGGAGCCAGATGAGCATCATTGGGATGAAGACAAGGTCATTTATGAGTCATGTGTCATTTTTATAAAGTTGGTCTAAGTTGTTAGTTTGTTTTGGAACGATATTGAAGTTTGTAATCTATTTCTAAGTAGCTTTTAAGGTTGTTGGTCGCAGGCCACAACAACCCAAATATTCATATGCCTTTTGATTAGCATTAGCCATAAACTTAGTGGCTTATAATATCTATAAATATGTATGTCAGGACTTGAATTAATAATCGATAATATACAGTTATAAGTTGCAATTATGGTTTGAAAATATTATGATTTAAAATATCATTTGCATGAATATATTGTAGCATGGAATAAGCTTTCATTTTATCACTAGAAAATAGGAGAAGGCAGGGCCCACTTCCTTGATTTCCGAGTGAATTGTTGTAGTATTAGTGTGTTGTGTGGTAATAAGATTCTTCAGTTTTAAATATGTTTTTAATCCTTAGTCATTGTGTTAATTTGAAGTTATTTAGTGTACTATTAATTATTATGTTGGAATAATTTGGTGTGTTGTTAATTAGTGTGTGTATGGTTATAGGTGAATCCATAATAGCATATTATCTTCTAATGCATATCATTCAATGTGCTTGATGTTCTTAGTTTAATATTACAATCGATGATAATCAATGTGTTCATCAATATATGTTAATTTAGTTTAACATATTACATTTCAATTCTAGTACTTATTTATTTTTTGTCAATTCATTTTCAATGTGGAATCTTTAATTCTATTTTACTATTTGATTTTAATTTGCCTTTGTTACAAATTGTTCCTAGCACAGATTCCTATCACACAGTTGACAGTAAGTCTGCAAACCAGAATTTTGAATAAATATAGGTCACAAGTAGTTGCATCCATGCACTCTTAGCCTGCTAGGTTCATCCCTTAGGCAAATATCCCCAATATCTTTCATAAGTTCACGACTCTCACATTGAAAATTAAGGACTAAACTAAGGAAACCTTTATGAAATTCTTGAGGATTGATTTAAACACATTTGCCAACTAGATATAATTACAAGGATAGTTTTCCCCTAAAGTTCACCCATAGTTTAATCCAATCATTTTGGTGTCGTTGTTAGGAAAAGGTATTAAAGGCCTAAAACCATATTAAGTTGAGCTATGACTAGTACATCAAGACTAAATCCTATACAACTATCAACCTTGTTAAGGTTAATACTCTTGATTTGTGCCATTATAAGTCATATAGGTGCATGAATCATTGTAGAGATAGTAGAGGTAGATTTATTAAAAAGGAGAAATGAAGTAGTTCACAACCTGAAAATTTGAAAAACAAATCAAAACCATCTGTTGAGGGTTCACAACTTGAAGAATTGAAAAAAAAAATCAAATCCATCCATGGAGATATTTCGCATACAACAAGAAAAATTGACAGATAAATTATAAACATTAGTTGTACCCCCATTACCCAAAAAAATAGTTAGTCGAACCAAATATTGAAAAGTGTGTTATTGAGTCTACCATTATCGAGACCCCTGTAGGTACCCATCTAGGGTCTTCTAAAGAATTACAAAAGAAGGTTGCAAAGATATTCCAAGAATCTTATAGGTCTAGATTTGGTCCATTATTAGGAACCCAAAAGCCATTTAAAACTTATTTCACCCCTTGGGAATCTAATGTCATGGCTAATCTCAACAACAACATCAACAAAAACAAAAACAACAATAACAATGATAAAAATGTGAGAGCATTAGCCCACAACAACCCGATCACTTTTGAGTTTTCAATTATGCATCCTGAAGAGGATGCCCCTATGAAAAATATTCCCCATTCTACTTTTCTAGTTTTTCATGGTCTTTTTGTTGAGGATCCTGACATGTTCTTATTTGAGTTTGATGTGTTTTTCCATAGCTATGACTATCAAAGAGATACACAGAAGCTCAAGTTATTCCTAACCATGTTGAAGGATGTAGCCTTACGTTGGTTCATGAACCTCAAAAATATCAGAACATGGGACATCATGAAGGAATTATTTTTCAGAAAATACCATGAGTATTGTAAAACAAGAGAGGTTTAGGACGAGATATTTCATATGAAATAGAAAGAAGATGATACCATGGAAGATTACCTTGAGCACTTCATGTTCAGCCTACAATGGTCATGATGACCATAGCTAACTCCTAATACTATTGAAATGTTGTTTCTTAGGGGAATAAGGGATGATACTATGGATGCATTGAATTTAATAGGAAAAGGTAATTTCTCTAAATTGGACTTTGATGATATTTGTGAAATTTGTAGGAATTACTCAAGGTCTCAACATTCAGGGAGGAATTATTCAAGTAAGCTTTCCTCTTCAAGAAATACCACAGGTATAAAAAATTTTGAAATAGGTAACTTACTTGAATATCTTAAAACTGATTTGTTAAATCATATGGGTAAAAAAATAGACACTTTATATACTCGTAGAAAGCAAGAGGAAGCCAAAAAGGCCTTGGTTTTCTTTTGTCTGACCTATCATAAGATACATAGTAGTGAGGATTTCCCTTATAATAGGACAAATATTTCATCTTTAGAAGAAGCTAGTAAAAGTTCTATCTTAAGGCCTCTTCTCGTAGGAGTACCTGATATTGAATATTCTGAGGAACTTGTCTACTACATGGCCCCTAGGAGACCTTTTCCACCTCAAGTAATACATCCTAGAATGACAAATGATTATTTTTCTTTGAGACCTAGCCAATCTAATTCTTTTTCTAATCAACCTAGATGGTATGGGAGTTTGAAACAACCTCCACCATACCCTCAATGGATTCCACAATACCAGTATGCTTCACAACCATGGAAATAGGCATGGAGGACACAATCACCACAATCTTCAGCATACCAACAACCATATCCATCACAATCACAATTTCCACCTCCTCCCATGATTAACCCATATCAATAGCCCCAATAGTTTCTTCCACCCCTACCATCATCGTCCACTCAACCAACCAATCCAACACAACCACCAAAGACTACACCAATGCTAGCTCAACCAAATTTGAATCCTAACAATAAAGCAACACAACCCATGTATAATAATGAGGCAATAGGTTACTCTACTTATCCTATAAATACTGTAGAATTAGATGGAGTCCAATTAAGGTTGGGAAAGGCTCTTCAAGGGCCCACCATCACTGAAATTAATGAAGAACCTGAAGAGGACCCAGTAAAGGAACCTACCTTCCCCAATCGATTTTAGTCAAAACCAATGAAAAAGAAAGTCTCCCAACCTGAATTTGATTTTTTCAATGAATTACACAATGTTAACATTAAGATTCCTTTGTTGCAGGCCAAGGATATCCCCATATATACCAAAATAGTTTGAGATTTATGTACTTGGAAGAAAAATAAGAAGCAAGATCCGAAGACCATCAAAGTTATTGGAAAGCTAGCATACATCATGCTTGGGAACATAACCATTCCTAAGTACTTGGATCCAGGGATTCCTATCGTCAAGGTATCTATTGCTAAAGTTATTATTCCTAACACACTTGTTGATTTGGGCATTGTAATTAATGTTATGACAAACGAAACAAAGGAAATATTGTCACTTAAGGGACTTAGACCTACTCCCATTGTTCTCCAAATGGAATATTGATATTTGGTCAAACTAGAGGGTATGATTGAACATGTAGTCATTTCTATTGATTCGTGGGAATACCCAACTGACTTTATGGTTTTTCAACCAAAGATTAAGTTGGGGGGATACCCCTTGATTTTGGGATGACCTTGGTTAGTGGTTTTGGATGCACTCATTAATTTTCAGTTGGGAAAGATGGTCATCTCCAATGGTGAGCACACAAAATAGTTGAGTTTATACCCACTAGCACAACCTTTGTTGGAGATGGAGGATCTAGTATGGGTTGACAGTGACTTGTATGAGTCATTACCCATTTTGACAATTGATCAAGCTTTAGATATTGAAGAACCTACTAAGAATAATATTGTTGTTAATTTTCTTTATAATAGATATGCATCTAATGAATCCTTTAAAGAATGGTTCTTCATTTAGGTATAAATACTCCTTGTCCTTTTGGAAATTTTCCACTGGTGGTTAGCTCACAATCTATACAACACTTTGTTACATTACACTAGTTTCTACTTCATACTTATTTGTATAGCTCATTTTTGTCCTTTACAAATTCTAGCAACACACCATCCACTTCACAAGTACTATCCATTAATTCACCTTCGCAATTAAAGGCCATGGAGATTTTACCTAATTGCACACTTAATATTAATCCATATTTAACCACTGAACAAATCCAAGACCTGATTGCCATGCTTAGAACTAATAAAAATGCATTTTCTTGGGAATACCAAGATATGCATGGCATTCATCCTAACACCTGCACCCATCATATTTTCATTGAAGAAGTTAGTCGTCCAGTTAGGCAACCACAGCAATGGCTTAACCCCGTATTGCATGAAATAGTTAAAGAGGAGTTACAAAAACTATTAAATGTTGGATTTATATATCCTATTTTAGATATTTAGTGGGTCTCTCCTCTAGTTGTGGTTCCCAAGAAAAATGGTAAGTGGAGAATTTGTGTTGATTATAGAGAACTTAATAAAGATACTAAAAAGGATCACTTTCCTTTACTATTTATTGATCAAGTGTTGGACACTCTTGCAAGTAAAAGTTTTTTTTTTTTTGGAATGTTCCAGCAACTACAACTAGATTCACAT
Organism: Sequoiadendron giganteum; assembly: GCA_007115665.2. Classification (NCBI taxonomy): domain Eukaryota; kingdom Viridiplantae; phylum Streptophyta; class Pinopsida; order Cupressales; family Cupressaceae; genus Sequoiadendron; species Sequoiadendron giganteum. Next base: position 583,035,693 of record CM021109.1, read on the forward strand.
AGCACCTGAAAATTAGGACAAGAATATCTTCACTTGTCCTTGGGGTACTTTTTCCTACAATGTTTTGTTGTTTGGTTTATGTAATGCCCCTGCCACTTTTCAAATGGTAGTTTTGAGCATTTTTGTGGATCTTGTAAATGATTGTGTTGAGGTGTATATGGATGATTTTATATTCCATGGCAATACTTATGAAGATGCTAAAACAAATTTAGAAAAGGTACTTAAATGTTGTATAGACACTATTTTTTCATTAAATAAAAAGTGCCATATGCTTATGATAGAGGGGATAGTACTTGGTCATTATATTTCTTCCAAGGGTATTCAAGTCGATCCCAAAAAGATACAAATTATTCAAGACTTGCCTACACCCGCTAGCCAAAAGGATGTGTGTAGCTTTCTAGGCCATGCAGGGTATTTTAGGAGGTTTATCCAAAATTTTAGTAAGATTGCATCTCCCTTGTTTTCTTTGTTAGGAAAATATGTCATTCTCTCTTGGACACCAGAATGTCAAGAAGCCTTCAAAACCATTAAGAAAAGGCTTGTAACCACACCAGTACTTAGAGTTCTAAACTAGGAACTTCCTTTTCACAGTCACACTGATGCCTCAGATTGTTCCATGGGAGATATCCTTGGATAGAAAGAAGATAATCTTTTCTAATCCATCTACTACATTAGCAAGAATTTCATAGGAGCTAAGTTAAACTATATGATAATTGAAAAGGAGTTTCCAGCTATTGTTTATGCAATAAACAATTTTTATCATTATATTACCGGATATAAATTGTTTGTTCATACTGAACATTCTGGAATTCAATTCTTAATCAATTAACCTGTTGTAACTGGTAGAGTTATTAGATGGTTACTTTTTCTTTAATAATTTGACATTACTATACTTGGCAAACCTGGTCAGGAGAATGTGTTTGTGGAACTTTTTTCCAAGTTACAACAATGGGATGATGAACTAGTTCCAATCAATGATGTCTTTCCAGATGAGCATCTCTTTGCTATATCAGCAAAAATTCCATGGTACGCTGACATGGAAAATTACTTGGTTACTTGTAAGTTCCCACCTCATTTCTCTCTGAGGAAACATCAAAAATTGGTTAGAATTAGTGGTGACTACACGTGAATCAATCGATTGTTCTTCCAACATGCTATTGACAATATCATGTGTTGATGTGTACCTGAAGATTATTTCTTTGACATACTTTGCACATGCCACACAAAACCTTGTGGGGGACGTTTTGTTGCTCAAAAGACTACCTAGAAGTTCTTAATTGTAGTCTATTAGCCTACACTCCATAAGGATTGTAATAATTATGTTCAACACTATGTTAAAGTTCAGCGTATGGGCTTCCCCACATGATCAGATGAAATGCCCCTGCATCCTCAGTTGTCCATTGAGCCCTTTGAAAAATGGGGGCTTGATTTTGTTGGACCTACCAACCCACCATTTCAGAACAAGGAATACATCCTTGTGTGCATAAATTATGTAACCAAGTGGGTTGAAGTTGTTGCCTTGAAGCATGCAAGGGACACCAAGGTATCAAACTTCCTCTATTCCAATATTTTTACCTGATTCGGTGTTCCACAAGAGATAGTCATGAATCAAGGTTTGTAGTTTACATCCAAACTTATTTCTGATTTGGTTCATGAGTATGAGATCAGACATCAAAAATCTTCACCCTATCATCCTTGGGATAACGGACAGGTTGAAGTTACCAACACAAAACTTGAGAACATTCTTACCAAGACACTTTCCATCCATAAGTGAGATTGGGCCACATGACTCCTGAAGTAGTGTGGGCCTACCGAAAAATGTGGAAAACCACCACCAGTTTGACACCTTACAAACTTGTCTATGGTAAGAAAGTTGTTCTCCCTATTGAATTTGAATTCAAGACTCTTCGTATTGCACTCCAATTGGGAATGAGCTTGACTAATGCACAAAAGGAATAGATTATGCAACTTCACTCATTGGATGAACTTCTTCAACAAGCACTCTTCCATGTAGAGATTGTTAAGAAATAGCATACTCTCTGGCATGAACATTTCATTCGATAATGGTCATTTCAACCAGGTGATTGGGCAATATTGTATGACTCTTGTTTCCAATATTTAAGGGAAAGTTCCACACTCAGTGGCTCAAGCCTTACAAAATTGAGATGGTCTACAACAACGGAGTAGTTAAGCTTTGTATTGTGGATTCTAACCATAGGGCTCTAGTTTTCAATGGTCATCGGTTGAAGCTATACAAGAGGCCTATTTATAGGAAGGATTTTGTCTCAAATTTTCCAAAGGAACTCCATCTACTTGGTAGGGTTCATGTGGCCTCTTCGAGTACCTTTTAGGTAATTTTCAAAATGTATTTAATTATTAAAAAAAAGCAATAAAAGATCCAACAACGAAAACCTTCAAGCATTGTTGGCCAGTTTAATGCTTGAAAATTAGCTTTCAGTGGGTGTTGACTATTAAATAAACTTAGTGGTGAAAACTGGTTTACCAGTGTCTCTAAGCAATGGTAGATTGAAAACCAACAATGTTGATGGTTTTTTGTCATGAAAAAAAAAAAAGTAGGAAAAACAACAAAAACAATTCTTGTCACTTTTGTGCTAGGAAATACCTTTTTCCCTTGTTTTTAATTGGTGCACTCATGACGGTTTTCACTTTCTACTATTTGGGGATGACTTTTTGACATTTGTCTCTTCTTTTTAGTTGGGTACTCCACCTTTTTGTATGCTTCATTCTTCATGGCTATCTTGAGACTCGATTCCTATCATTTCTCGGATAGGAGTTCTTGTTCGATTCTTTTTTTAGCTATTGCTAGTGGTGTTTGTTCCCTTTTATTTGTGGTTATTTTACCTACTTCCTAGTGTTGCTACCATCTTGCACACTCCAAGGACTTTCCATTCTTCCATCTCGGCACTCCATCATTTCCAGACACCCTTCTTCCTTTTTTGATTCCATGATCCACTTTTAAACTCATGTCATTTCCTTGTCTGGATGCCCACTTACCTTTGCTGGTTATTTTTATCTACATTTCATTTTCCACATGGCGGCATGGCATCTATGGTACTCCATTTCATATCTCCATACCTTTCTACCTTAGCAGTGTATGTGACGGTGCATTTTTTGATGTGTTATTGTCATCATCTTTTTATGTTGCCCCATTCTCGACTACGGACACTTCTTCACTAGCATATTCCAACTACACCAATCACGTGATTTATTTGGCTCCATTTTTTGTTTCGACGATCCTTCATGCATTCACTTCCATGTCGACCTTTCATACACATGATGGCTCAGTATTGGTATATTCTGAGTTTTTGCTTTTTCTTTAATAAATAGTGACGTCACCCAAGGATGGGCCACATGACAAGCTGGGGGGAAGTTGTTCAATCATATCCATTTAATATTTGGTACTGTCAAATCATATCTATACCATATTAGTTTTATTTAAATTTTTCGTCAAGTCATATATATCGAGCATGTCGTAAACCTTTATTACCTGACCTTGACTATTTCATAACATTATTACCCTATCATTATTCATATAAACCATAACCTGCCATAATTACCATTTCAAACCACTATCCAAACATAATATCTTCTACTTTCCCTTTTTACATCATCTAATATCTGTAAGCCATTTTTGAATTGTTCCCAGTACTTTGTTCCTTCCTTGTGGTGGTTTTTGCATTTGTTACTTGGTTTTATTTGCACACTATTCTGGTTTGAAAATAATGCACTATTTCAAGTTGAGAGAACCTCCTAGTAGCATGATGGCAAGAGATCACCACCACCATTTTGATCCCACAACTATGGATGAATTGAGGGCTTTGTTAGTTGTTGAAGCATATAAAAATTTTAAATAGGTAGGGTGGGATACATATTTTAAGAGACTGAGGGGATATGATGACAAGTTGGCATAAGAGTTTGCAATGACATGTCACAGCAAACAAGCACAAGTCCATGGTTTGGTGATTCCTATCATGATGGAGGCCATAGCAGATGTCTATGATTTGTCACTCACATGAGAGGACTATTTCCCTTATTATTCAAAGTGAGTGTACGATTTTAAATCCCTTCATAAGAAGTTTGTGCAACGAGGAGAGTCTGTTGAAGTAGTATCTGGGCAAGGAACAAAGTTGGCCTCACTCCCACATTCCTGGAATGATGTATCAAATTTTATTATCTAGTACATAACCTATGAAGTTAGGTACGTGTATGTATATTCTTAACATTTCTAACTCATGTTTCATTTACGATATGGTTTTCTTATAAATGTTCCATTCTTCCTTTATTCCTCTATAACCTAAATGAGAAAAGCAATTCAGAAAGGAAGTAAGAATTATTTTTCCCATCATGGGCTCATTAAACTACTGATTGTGAGGGAACTAAGATTTTTTCTCCTCCAAGGGACTGGGATTCATTTTTTGGAGATGATACCCCAGAAAAATCTGTTGAGAAAGATCTCCCTAATACCCCAAAAATTCTGCTAAGGAGGGCTCTTCCAATACAGAGAAATCTCCTAGCAACTCTGAGAAAGAGGAATTTGAACACACAAATTTGAACAAGGGTAGTAAAGATGAAAATTATTTTAATGAGGGTTCTAATTCGAATTCCCCTAGCTCCTCAAAGAAAAGGGTTTCTCCAAAAAACACCAAACAAACCCTAGGGTCATGAAGTAAACGGGTCAAGAAATCAAGTGCTAAAAATGTAAGTGTTAAAACTGTTGAGACTAGTACACTAGACTCTAGGGGTAAGAGGAAACTACATAGTGGGTCGACCTCAACTAATGTTTTAGAAGTTTCTTAAGATAAGGAAAAATCACTAGCTGTTACAATGGATAAATTATCAAACTTAGCTAATGTAGCTAGTGATGTTTTCATCCCTGAGAAAAACAGTGAAGTTGGTGACTTGACAATCCTGGCTATAGTCTTCTGTAAAACTAAAAAGATAGAGGCAGCCTCTAGGGAGATGAGGATTAAATGAAGGAAGACACAAGAACAACCTATGCCCACTAAAATAGATAAAATAGAGCCTGAGAAAGACATTGAAATGCCTCAACAAAATTCTCTAGTTTTAAAAGAAACCTCAATTGCCAAAGAAGATATTCCTGATGGAAACACCATTCAGGATGAGCCTGTTCCAACTGAATAAGTGGGTGATGACAACCTAGAAATTTTTTTATAATAGGGAATTGGTGAATTTGAAACTCCTCACACTAACAATCAAGAAGCAGAACAAGAATCTGAAGAAGAGATAGAAAAGGAGGCAGGGGGAGAGTTTGAACAAGATCACCCTCTATTGACCAATGAAGAAATTTGTGACTTGTAGAATCTAGTGACCAAGTTAACTAATGAGAATGAGGCTCTACAAAATAAGGTCCAAGATGTAGGGTCCCTTAAATGTTCATAGGCAACAAAGATTAATCAGCTCAAGGAAGCACTTGACCAAGTAAAAACTGTGAATGCATCTCTTATTCCCATTCAAGAACATGAAGATTAGATGCATGCGCTCAAACAATTGTGGTTTAAAGATATTTCCAGTACAATGTAGAAACTATATGGTATCCTATGTCTTTTTGCATGAGGGCATGCAAAACCCTAAGCTGGGGGAAATGATGAGGGTGAAATGTGTCCTTATTTTTACCTTTTATTTACCCTTTACCCTTTGATTTCTATAGGATCTTTTGTTTTTCTTGTCACTATTTGTTAATGAAGTAAGGATATTTAATAAAATGAAAGGAAAAGATTAAAACTTGTAAATGTATCAAAACCTTCAATTATTTACTGATTACCTTCATGACTATGGTATCAGGGGATAATTAGGTGGATGGCACATGCGATCAAGAGGAGCATCGGTGGAATGAAGGCAAGGTCGTTTATGAGTCATGTGTCATTTTTGTTAAAATTGGTCTAAGTTGTTAGTTTGTTTTGGAACGATGTTGAATTCTATAATCTATTCCTAAGTACCTTTTAAGGTTATTGGTCGCAGGCCACAACAACCCAAATAGTCACATGCCTTTTGATTAGCATTAGCCATAAACTTAGTGATTTATAATCTCTATAAATATGTAGTCAAGACTTGAATTAATAATCAATAATATACAATTATAAGTTGCAGTTCTGGTTTGAAAAGATTATGATTTAAAATATCATTTGCATGAATATTGAGTAGCATGGAATAATCTTTCATTTTATCACTGGGCAATTGGAGAAGGTAGGGCCCACTTCCTCGATTGCCTGGTGAATTGTTGTAGTATTAGTTTGTTGTGTGGTAATAAGATTCTTTAGTTTTAAATCTATTTTTAATCCTTAAACATTGTGTTAATTCAAATTTATTTAGTGTACTGTTAATTATTATGTTGGAATAATTTGGTGTGTTGTTAATTAGTGTACTTATGGTTATGGTTGAATCTATCATAGCATATTATCTTCTAATGTGTATCAGTCAATGTGTGTGTTGTTCTTAGTTTAATATTGTTAATCAATGTGTTCATTAATATATATGAATTTATTTTATCATATTACATTTCAATTCTAATACTTAGTTATCTTTTGTCAATTCCTTTTTAGTGTGGAAGGTTTAATTCTATTTTACTATTTGATTTTAATCTGTCTTGGTTACAAACTATTCCAGCACAAGTTTTTGTCACATAGTTGCCAAGAATTCTATAAACTAGACTTTTGAATAAATATAGGTCACACGTATTTGCATTCATCCACACTTAGCTTGCTCGATTCTGTTGGAAACAAGCTACACTGAGAGGGGGTTTGAATCAATGTTGTGCAAAAATTAACTTTATTAAACTTTATCTTCAAAGCATTAATAGCATTCAACCATAATGCATAAACATGAAGCAAATTAACACAAGACCACAACATAAGGATTTTTATGTGGAAACCCTATTAGGGGGAAAACCATGGTGGATGGCCAATCCACAAGTTAATCTGAGTATACTCAAATAAATTTTACAATAAGGGGAATGAACTTGCATTCAGGCACACTACCTAAAGCTCACTACTCAAAGGGAAGGTTCACTGCCTTACAAAGAAAATTAGATTGAAACCATCTAATAGTTTGAACTAAGAAAAATAGCATCTACATATGCCTGGTTACAGCTTCGGTTAGGCACAATATAGAATATTTTGTCCTGTAGACTGATTTTGCACTTTTGCTTTGTTCTGCTCACACTCGCAACACAAATTCTCTATGTGCAAGTGAAACTATGAATTATCACTCTTCTTCTCTCCTCTAACTCACAATTCGCATCAACACACACTTCATACTTCACACAAAATGATACAGACAATCTTATATACATCCGCAACATAGAATTCAATTACTCTTTCTTAGCTTCAATAGAACACAAAAATTATTACAACTGTCAGCTCAAATCATGAATAATATGAAATGTGTATCCACAACAGTTGGCCACAACTTGGCTAGGACCCAAAAAAAATGTACGAACACAAAATACGTAACCAATTGCTTCTCATACATTTGCGACATAATGCATTCATGAAGTCAGCTCCGGTACTAGTAAAACAGAAAATAAGCCAACCAGATCTTCTAACTTCCACACGAATTGATACGAGCCACTGCACTTTAGTAGTAACAAAGATAATCTACCAAAAAAAAATTCCTAATATGCGTAACACAAAATAATAACATGAAATCTTCATACAGATCGATGAACACTATGTTACTGGATACTTTATTCTTCCTTATCAATCTTCAATCTGTCTGTTGGTATGATCGAATGATGATATGTGTATCTGATCATCGATTAGGGTTGCCATGAATGACAACACCAATTGATATTATAGTGTCTCTTGCCAAAAATCTCCTCCTTTGGCATTGATGGCAACACTTAGTGAAAAATGACTAAGTGACAGATCAATACCTGTAGACACATAAAAATGACCTAGACCCACAAGCTCTTCTTCTAACCCTAATTAGGACATTTTAATTATGTCCCTAACTCACTTCCAATTATTAATTAGATAATTCTTAATTATTTAATTAATTCATGTCCCTTTCTATTCTTCTTGATTATTAAATAAATAATTCTTATTTATTTATCTAATGTGTCACTAATTGTCTAAAGTCCTCTTACAATTAAATAAATTTCTTAATTTATTTATTTATTTATTTATGTCACTAATTAAGTCCTCTTCTTCCTAAAATTAAATAAATTCTTATTTATTTAATCCACCTTCCACTATAATTAAATAAGTATATTTAATTATCTAGTTATTCATTAGCCTCTTCTCTCCTAAATTAAATAAATTTTATTTATTTAATTTGGTTCACTTTCCTAAACTTTAAATTAAATCTTTATATTTAATTTAAAAGGTTCTATTTGTCACATTCCTCTAATAATTAAATAATATCTCTATTATTTAATATTCCACCTAAATAAAATAACCTTTTATTATTTAATTTCTTCTAAATATTATTTATTTAAAATAAGTCCCATTTAAATTCCCTTCTTTAGTAAATAATTTAATTTAAATTATTTACTGTCACATGACCCCACCCTTTTGAATTAAAATAGTTTTTAATTCGAAAATTCAACATCCCCTCTTGATTTAAATAATTTTAAATAATTATTTAATTCTCCAACGACTCTGTTTTCCGTGTCCGAAATCTATTGTCACATGTTTTGTCAGCCATTGATTTGATTTTCTAAAAATCAATCTTGACCTTTCATTTCGAATCTGACCTAATGTTGCCCTAACCCTAATTGTGGGTTGCTTTATTGAATCTCGTCCATTGATTCTAGGGCATTTACTAACTTTCAATCTTGGCCATTCACACAAAATTGCCTCTTCTATAAAAGAGCAATTTTGGTCTCATTTTGATCATCTTGCATTGTCATATTTTAGAAATCTCTTATCATCTTACATTGTCATATTTTAGAAATCTCTTATCATCTTACATTGTCATATTTTACCTCTCACATCTCTTACATTTTTAGAATATCTTGCATTTCATATTTTATCATCTAACATTGTCTTTTGCAGATCATTTACATTGCATGTAGATTTATATTCTCTTGCATTTTAGATTAAATCCTTCAACACTTGCTAGGTCGTGTCATAAACTTATTTTGCTCACACAAAGGCTGAGGGCATCCATCATATTGCAGCAAGTAGAGGAGGTTCAATAGAAGTGATCCATGGAGCAGAGAAATGGGTGAGACTGTTCTAGTCTCATTCCTTTTCTCTTTATTCCTCCTTTGCATTTTATTGATTGATTGATATTATTATTGCATGCATGTTCTAACCCCAGTTCAATCTTGCAAGAAATATATTTAGATCATTACAATACCAAGATAAACTGCACTGCCATCCCCAAAATTCCAAAAGTATAATTCTCCCCCTAAGATGATTAAGCATTTTTCACTCCACTCTTCTCCCCCTTTGAAATCAATGGCAAAGGTAGGGATTGCATACCAAAAAATGGATCAATCAAAACTGTTATACAAAAATGCTTCATTAACTTACATAAAATGAAAAATGTCTACAAAATCTTTCTTTAGTTGGATCGGATTAGCATCCCAAACTCTTTTGAGACTCTCCATGATTTTTATGTGACCACAGATCAGGTAGGATTATGTCTCTACAGATTCCAAGTTGGTTGGATCACCAACTGCTATAGTGTCCCCTCCTTCCTTTAGAGCGCTTGACATTATCTCAATTTTTGGACCAATTATGCCTCTGAGTTCACATGCTCTAGCAACAATTTTATCATTCTCATGATTCAAGCCTTTTATTTTGTTAAGCACAGACATCACTTCACCTTCTATCTTCCCAATGCCACCAATTAGAGGAACAAATGCTTTAGAAATAATACTTAACTATTTTTCTAGATCTATAACCTTCTTCTCATTAGCTTCAGTAAATTTTGAGAGACACAAACATGATTTGTACATCTTACCACCTTCTGACAAAAATTTTTATAAATTCTTCACACATGTGGCTAAAACGGTTTTATCCTTACCAATCAATACTTTCAATCCACTAAACCTTTTGACATCAAATTATTTTTGCACTTTCACCATAGATAATTTTTCTAGTGACTCAAAGTGAGTGCTAACTGAGTTGACAAGCCTTTTCAATTCACTAGAGGAGGAACCAGTTGGATATTTCACATAAGATGGCATTATCTTCTCCAATACTCCAGATGCAAGATTTAGCAGTTCACTATATTCAATGTGTGACTTCAGTAGCTCTTCTTTGGCTTGTGCTTGAGCAAATGAAGCTAATTTCATCTTCTAGATTGGGCTTAAAGTAGACAGGTCAATAGGACCTTCAATCAGTTTTGGATCTAATTCTTCTTTCTGTTCAACCAAAAAAAAATTCATTGCCTCAGCAGTTTCTCTTGCTAAAACTGGGATTGGCTTTACATCATCTATCTTTTCTTCAACTGTTACTTCCACAATTGCACGTTCTGATCTACCTTCAGGGATTTTCATTTCCTCAACTGATACATTTTTAGGTATCTCAATTTCCATAGGGATTTATGTGTTGTCCTCTGTAGGAGGAATCTGAGAATCCTCAACTATATCAAAATTTTCTTCTTTTGCTTCCTTTTCTAGACTAGATGGGGCATCATCAACATTTGTTTCCTCATCTACAACATCAATTCTATCATGTAACAGTATCTCCCTTAGGATTTTCTTTGTTTCTCTTGTAACTTCATTGATTAGACCAATCATTAGCTTATTCACCCTTGTTTTTCTTTTAAATTTCCTTTTGGCTTTGTTCAAGAGTGTTTTCATGTCATCCATAGACATCATCGAACATAATTCTACAAGAATCCTTTCTCTCATCTGTTCTTCTTTTTTTCTGGCATTAAGTCTCCTCATTTCCAAAATGTCTTATAAACTTTTGGACAAATTAGGCATTATTTCTATCAAAACTTTATTGAAAATATTCATATGTTTTATTGTCACTTCTTCAAGAATTATTTTATCAGATTCATCAAAAAACTCATACCATTTATAGAGAGGCTTGAGATTTTCATCCTTGACTAAAGCCTTTTCAACTTCTCCTACTGACATACCTGAATTGTCATTCTTTGTCTTCTTCTTCACTTGAACATCTTCATGAGATGGTTTTGTAACAATTGTTGCTTTGGTGCCTTGATGTTTTATTTCTCTAACTTCTTCATCAAACTCTGTCACTTCATCCTTAGATTTAGCCATATACACTCTTTTTCTCTTATCTTTCTTCCCCTTACCTTCATTTTCGGATCCCTTGGATTCATTTTTCATAGGGATGGACTTTTCTACAAGAGTTGAATGGGATGTAGAGCTTCTAGTTGTTCTAGATTGGGCAGATGGTGTTGCTAGACCAACTAATTGAGTTTTTTTTGCCTCCTTAGCTTCTTGCTTTGCTGCTTCAAATTCTTCCCTTTAATTTCTAGCTTCTTTTAGTTTCTCTAAAGATATGCCCAAACATTCTGCAAGAACTTTTACCTCTTTTCTAACTCTTTTAGTTACCACAGGTTTCTTGAGCTCATTGTGAAACTGTATGTCCTTCTCAACATAGGTACTGAACCTTTCTTCTATCAGATCCAGAGGTTTACTTAGCAAGTGTTTTGCATACATGTCCAAAATGTTCTCTTCAACTTAATACCCTATAAGCATGATCCAAATTGTTCTGGGATCAACAACTTCCATCATACACCCAGCAACATCCACCATGAAGCAAATTGAATCCTTATATTTCTCTATAATTGAGGTGGGAATCCTCTCTCTCGCTTGCATCATAGTATGAAAGTTTTTAAAGTATCCCCAAATGGTTGCATTCTTTATTTTGGTGTCTGCAAAAGTATGCAACAGATCTCTGATTTGTGCGGCTACCGACTTGTCCTTTTGCCAATGAATCTTTCCAACTCCCAAAACTTTACCCATGAAATAATAGAATAAACACAAATGCAAGTTACCTTACTTGAAATATTTTTCTTATCTTTCTTAATATTTGCAAGATTTTCCATTAGCTGACTTCTCAGCAGTTCACAGAGATCATAATCTGAATTTTCCTTCATCATTTGATAGGTGGCATAAATTGTTGTTTTGGTCATAGAGTTGTCTCGGCTAGAATGATAAATCTTGTAGCCAATAACCATAGATGAAAATTTCACATCTATATCAACAATTTTATCAATATTCATTGCCCTTTTGTCATATATAGAGCCTATAGCATCAGTGACCATTTGATTTTTCACAGACTTCAGAATTGGTAGTCCACCAGAAGAGTTTAGACCGGTTATTGCACTGATAGCTTCCTTTGTGATTTAAATTGGAATTATTAACCACATAAATTCATCATGGACTCGACTCAAAACATAACAAACTTGTTACGTCTTTGTTGGTGTTTTAATTTTCCAACTAAGGCTTTGTAGTTCCCTAAGAGGTAGCCAACCTCTATACTAAAGAACCACAAAGGCTAGTGGCCAACTGACAAGATTCAGTCAAAGACTGAAATCTCCTACACTTTTGGCTCTGTGAAACCAAGGAGGGTTTTCCTAAGTGTGTTCATAATAATGTTTCATGACCTGGTAAGAACACTTCTTCATACAGATATAGTCCCCACCAACACAATTAGATAGAAATTATCCTGGTTGTGGAAAACCAAAGGATAATAACAAATATCTTAAAGCAACAGGACTGAAAACTAACATAATATTTTTATCTCCAAAGAGATAATGTTTGATATATTAGATTTGTTCATATTTTAAACCACCACACTTATAACTATAGCCCTATACTCACAATAGGGATCCTAAAGAAATTATCCAGTGCTTTATCCATTGGGCAGGAGTCATATAAAGCATAACAGAGATATCACGGACATATCACCATAGTGATTTACACTATAAGACTTTAAGTTATTAAAACAATACTCCTTAGGAATCCTGAAGACAACATAATAAATCTATAACTCATTTTAAGCAGTTTAATTAACTCATTAAGTTAAAGCTGGAAAATGAGGTGCACACTCAAATATACCATTGAAGTAGAATGAATGTATCATTAATAAACTCATTCATAATTCATGACACGAAACCAGGAGATCAATTGTTCTAACATATTATCATTTATTTCTTCAATATCTTTAATTACATAAGTAGAGCCTACTTGTTTTATAATATTCTTGCCCTAGACAAAACATACCAATGAATACCTTCAAAGAAAAAAACTACAATAACAAACTGACTATACAAAAACTAAGCCCTCGGATACCAAAATCTGACCCTTAACAATGAGCCATAAAATCCTCTTTATAGAATAGGAGATCAACAAGCCTTGGGCTCCATTGTCAAATTCAAAATTGAATTTCCTTCGAAAAATGAAATGAAATTTGAATTCACCACCCCCAAAAATATTCTTCATCATTAGAAAAATAGTATATGATCTGAGGAATCAAAAAATTGTTACACACAGTAACCAGTTGAAGAAAAAACCAAAACAGAGCATGCCATGCACGCACACGTCCATATCCACCAGTCGAAGCACCACCCATGAATAACACACACCAGCACTAGCAATCATTTACTCAACACACAGCCTCGGTATTGGCGACTGCTTCTGGTTCTAGCCTCAGTTTGAGGTGGAACCACTTTCTTTTTGCTATCCACATCAGCACTAACCCCAACAACTTGACACGATTCCATTGCAGTTAATTGTGAAACTGCAAGGACCTCTTAATCAACTCCCAAGAGCTCGGTTATGGATGTAAGATAGAAGCGATACTCTGAGTCAGTCTCAGACCCATCGCCACCAAAACTCAAAGAGAGCACGACAGAAGAACTACAGGGCCCAGACCGTTTTCCCGCACCTCGAGCACTCGCCTCAGGAGCATCAGGAGCACGTTGTTCCTCCTTATGCTGATAATTCCTCACACCTACTCTATTACTTCGATGCACCTCAGACTTGTCCATTGAAAATGCGTAGCTTAGAAATTATCAAACAAGTCCACTACATGCAAACAGATCAACTTAAAAAAGTAATGATAATACCGAGCAATTCAGTAGGTATTTATAGAGTAATCCGGTGCAGGGAATAATAATTACCCCAATGCTTGCACAAGCATGCGAATGATTAGTGACTGATATTTCCACCACAAATTTATTCCAAGTGTATAGCCCATCATTGTATTTATCAGGAGGCTATTGCTCGTACACAAGGAAATCAGGAGGAAAATCAACTGAAAAACCTGCGCCATTAATGAAACAAGTTATGCAGAGCTAAAATTCCTCACACGGATGAACAGTACCCCCTTTGAATTTTAACCATTGATGTGGAATAGACCTGGCAAGTTGGACGACTCAGATCGAGTTAATGAGTGTTGAAAATCCACATCAGCACCTGGGAAAAACCACAGCCAATCACAGCCCACAAAAATAGGAGGTTGCAATTGGGTAGCAGGCCCCACCTAACCCCATTGTTCCAAGAGTTAGGCCACGTGTCACCTTTTTGCAAACCTTGTAGTACGTTTGAAATATTTACTCTGATCGTGCGAGGCCTGTGAGGGATGGTCATCATTAATCCCCATCATTAAACTCCCACTAGTGAAATGATGCCCACTTGTCACTATTGGTGCCTCAGAAAAAGGCCCCACATCTGTATATGATAGATGGCGGCATCTTGCACACCTCACACCACTTAAGTGACATCAATAGGTAAACGTGCGAGGTTTGCGAGAAACGGTCCAGATCAAAACCCGTGATTGGGTGGTTTTCCAAGTTGTATAAAACTCATAGAATATATTGGTGGGGCCGATCGGAAAAGACCTTCAACGGCATAAGCATGTAAGCCCCAATGGCAAATATGAGACCGATAGGTTGGGTAAAAAGGGGTCGATAAGAGCGTGAAGGAAAAGCTCATTCAGATAATTTGAGTGACCGGTAAAGCTCCATAGCAAGTCAACTTTAAAATATAATGTGAGGGTTTAAATCAATCTTTGATGAGTGATCAAAAACCCTTACCCAAAATCTCAGACCTCATTACCGCTAAAAGTAACCAGTCATGCCCACTTTAGGCAAAATTTTGACAAATTTTAAAAGTCCCATCATTCTCAAAAATGCAGGTTTGAACCACAAGATGTTGCTAAGCTATTGATGCATTTTTGGCTAATGTATAAGGCTAACTAATGTAATTGAACCTTCTAATTTTTATGCTCTGCTAAACCTAGGTCGGTGTACCTATGTGAATGATGCATATTTGAACTTGTTTCCCACTTTATCACTCTATCCACAATGGAAATTTGACAATGGAGATATATGATCTTAACTTGGTATAAATTGTATAAGCAATATCAAGGTTTATGAATATGTTCAGTTAACAGATGTAGTATTTTGGAAATGCAATCAATGAAACTAAATAAATAAAATGGTGAGACCAGTGCCTCTTTGGGTAAAAAGGAGTCAAATGAAAGTCTATGATGAATGGCTTCTATTTGGCAGAAATTCTAGTTGTTTGGCGTACAGGTATTATTTTATAACTTGTATAAACCTGCAAGAAAGTGATTGAAAAAACCTACTAGAGGTAGAATATTAATCCTAATTATATGATTCTTCTTACTATTCCAGATTACTGCAACTGACTAAAAGGAATTTAACTCATTTTTAGAGAAACCATTTAATCACATCACACAGGTATAGAAAATTTTCATTTATAAATTGAATATATGCTTGATATATCAACTTAAATAATCAAGAAATATTAAGTTGGAGACAATCAAATAATTGAATAAATTCAACAAACAACTGATACCAAAATGGGGACACTGAATCAAAGGTCTTTAATTAACTTCTTCAAAATTAAACTTGCATCATGGTCTTTTGAAATGTAAACATTGTATTTGTTCCTATTTTCCTATTATTTTATCTTATCTCATCTATCCCCCCTCTTGGTCTTGGGCTCTCTTATTTATAAGAGATGCAATAAGCTTTAGACAAAAGTTTGCACCATTTGGTAACAAAACATGGAATATAAACATAACTAACAAAAATTAACAAGTAACAAAATGTAACAATCTATTAATCTTCGAGTAAAATCTTGTGGTCAATCAAAACCTATGCAAAGCTTTCACTTTATGATAGATGTTCCTTCATGATGTTGCTAATCAGTCCTCATCTGAGCCTAGATACTTCTCTTGCCATTTGGTTATTGTCAAATCATTTGGACACTTGAATTCTTGAGCAGCAGTAACATTAGTGAGATGATTCTTCCATCTATTATCGAGCAAGTTTCTGAAATCTACCACAAACTTTGTGTATCCATTGTCCAATACCACAATTCCATCAAGCAAAGTATTGAATCTTTCAAGGCTAATATCCCTCTAACTCTGTATGTGTGTCAAGCACTGAGAAACCATTCAATCAGATTCATCCTTCCATTCGTTCATTTCTTTTATTTGATTATCATCCTTAATGATTGACGGGTTGAAAGTGTGTTTTATAGAGTCAAATAAATTTATTCTGCTCCCCACTTTCTTCTTTATATCAGTCAAATACTTGTACTCCTCAACCACTCCCTTCACCATTTCCTGGGTTGGTTTTAGCCTGGGAGGGGCGTTCATATCCCTTAGTTTTTTCTTGCACAAAGTAGTTAAAATATGGTAAGTGGGCTGCCATCTTTTATGAAGATCCTCTAGGACAGGGTAGTTAACATTAATCTATTCCAAAGCTTTAACAAGATTTTTAAAGCTCTCGTACACCCCACCTATCTTCTCTTTTAATATTTCAATCTTGTGCTCCAATATTTTCCCAAGGGTATCTAGTATGTTGTGCTTGATGTCTTATGTATTGTGCATTTTCATTTGATTAATTTCAATTTTCAACTACTGAATTTGTGGGCCCTCATCTTGAACAGGTGGATTATGTATAACCATCTCATCTCCCTTTATTGTTATTGCTTTATGCAATTTTTGTTTCACTTTGAAATTTTCAATAAACAATTTATTAATTTCATCATTAGACAATTTCAGTCTTCTCTCATACTCAATGATTTTCTTCTCCATGTTCTCCACTACATCTTTAGTGAACATTGTTGAGTGCATAGTTATGGTAGCAGCCTCTATTGGAGTTGTATCCTTCATTGTCCTTACCATGGCTAAACCTCTCATATCTTGTACCACATCCAAGAGTCTTGGCTTCCATGTACTCTTTTGTTTCGTCCATAGGGCAAGGGTTTGACTGGTAAGGTTATACCCTATTTCTGATACTCCTTCCTTTGAGTCAAATTTTGCAACCAACATTGGGTCTTCCTGTGCCCTAATTTGGTCCAAGAGAAATACCTTAGAAAGCTCCATCCCAGGTATGATTAACATATTACTTTTCAAGACTAATTCTCTTGCCTCCTGGGGGGTGACATTGATATTATAGATGTTTAACTCTGCCAATGTGTGGGCCTGGATCTCATCCTTTTTGAATTATCAGCCCCTATGAGATTGATCATTAACCTTTCATCAAACTATTTCATTTTCATTTTGATCCAAAAATATTTAAATTCACTAGTGCGAAGAACCATAATCAACCAGTGATTCTATTTATTTATTTTTGGCAGGGGTTTCATGTGTAGGATATGGAGGAGAAGAACATACTGGTGATGGGGGTGGTGTATGAGATGTGGATGCCTTATGTGATGGTTGTTGGGATGTAGGTCATGGAATTAATCCTTCATCTTAGGCCATCTTATAAAATTCATCAAACTTTCCAAGGGTCAACTGCATCCTTTTCAATAGATCGAGTTCGTCAGAATAGAACCCCTTAAAGCTCTTATTCATTTCCTTTTGCTGCTTCTCCCATTTCATCATTACTAACCATCTTTTTCTGGTCTGAAACAAATCATCAAAATATACTAGGTTTCTTATCACATCCTCATCACAATCAAAGACATGGGATATGGCCCTTTTTGTAAGAAAAGTCCTTATCATATTAATGTAACCCTCTGGATCACATACTCTTACCCTCCTTGACTTGAGGGGATAATTAACCCTCATGAATCTTTGTAACTCTTCTAGCATGTCTGATCCAATAAAAAACTCCTCAAATGCTATCAAATCATGTAAGAATGTACCTTTTCTCTGATTCCTCATCAAATCATGTTCCATCCAGAGCATTTGCCACAAAAATTCCAAAAATCAAACTCTAGCAGGCATAAATTTTGGCAAAATATGTGGTGCCTTCTCACAACCGTACACCCTAATGATAGTGTGTTGTGGCATTAGAAACCAATTAGAATAATTATGTGTGAACCCCTAGTCTGGATTTTATTGCATGGGCCTCATGATTTTCATTAAAGACTCGGGCAACCTTGGTGTAAAGTAACCTAAAGCATCTATTAGCCTCACAGAAAAATCATCTCTAAACACGACAAAATCACTTTCTTTGCATTTTCTATCCCAAATGAAACACCAATTTTGTACAAGAAGCTTAATTCAATTCTCATGCGTACACAAGTTCATTCTTTCGGTCCATTTACTTTTATTCTGATATAAAATTAAATGACATATCAGAGAGTACTTTCTAAAATAAATGGGGGCATTAGCCTCCCTGACTTGAAGCATACCCTCATGAATTTGATCTCCAATCATAGAAGCAAAATCAAATTCAATATTCGACTCTAGATTTTGAATTATCATAGCCATCCTCATCAACCCTATTGACATGTTATCTTTTTCATCTATTCCAAGAACCTGACACAATGCATGATATGTATTCTTGAAATAACACTAAAAATCAGACACTGGAAAAGGTTTTTCATTTGAGGAGGGGATGAGAAGTACTTTGTTTTTATCACCCCCTTTCATGTGTAGGGGGAGCTCATCACTCTGATAGGTTTTTCTTAACCTTTTGTATTCCTGTTCCAATTTCCCCAAATCCACTTTTGTAACTGCTTGCTTGTTCAGGTTAAAACACTCAATAATGGCTTCCCTCGAAACATCTACTAAACACCCACCATCTAGGAGCCTAACACTCTTGGTTGGTGCATGGTATTTATTGGCCAATGTTTTAATTAGTTCAATATCAATGAAAACATTTGGAACTATCAATTTTTCCAAGTCAAGATTCCACGAGTTTGATATCGAGACCTTCTCATTTCTATTCTTATAGAAATGCCAGTATGGATTCCGCCTAGACTGAGGAATAATTGGGTCTCTACACCCCTGAGCTGCATCTCTAAAGACTTTCTTAGGCCCCTTATCTACTGACCCGGGCAATAAATTAAGCAATGGAAACTGTAAAGGGATTCTTTTTGGTTCATCTTTCTTAGTTCCTACTTTTGATTTGTTTGGCGCCATTGATAAAAATAAAGGGTGATGAATTGAGCTTATCTAGAGTAATGGTTTTTTCTTGAGAATTTATCTTTACTTCCACACCACGAGCTCATCTGCACTTAGCCTTTGTCATTATGAATGAGAAATCTCAATATTCCTCATTTATTTCACACCAAGCTGCATTAATTCTCAATTCTTAAATTCTCATCATTCAAATCTTTCACATTGAGCTCAATTTCATATCCCGAAGCTAATTGATGTGATAGGCCCACTTTAAATGTTCCAACAATTGCTTACTACGTCACCTCACAGTACTTTTCACTTCCCTACAGTACCGTGGTACATAATATTACTTTGCTTCAATACTCCGCACTACCGCGCACCCCTCTTATCTTCATTACGACACCACAGTGTACCCTTAATTTGTATTATGCCGCTTCACTGCGAGCAACCCCTTTCTTCACTGTGGTACCACGGTGTCCTCATATTATCTTACTTGGTATACCGCTTTACCGCAGGCTACACTTTATCCCTTCATGGTATGGTGGTGTCTCCTACTAATATTACTTATAATTGTAACACTCTACTATGGGTCTTGTTTCGATCCCCCATAGTATAGCGATTCCTCTGTGTTAATAGTCATCTTTGTACAATTCTACTGTAGGTTGCATGTTAACTCTTCACGGTATAGCGATGAAAGGGTATAGTACTGGTTTCCTTAACTGCACTACCATAATCTATTTGGCAAGAGGCTGAGGTAATGAGGTAAGGGGTGAGGGTCATGCAAGGTATGCATTAAGGTAGTGGTATGGCAGAAAAAGGTTGTTTTGGCCTTATGGATGATGATAGAGTAATATATTATAAAAAAGGGTGGCATGAATTTATATTTAAATGGTTAGAATTTATTGAAATTTTGGTTCTAATAGTAGCTCCAATTGGGGATGAGTAGTTTATCAATCACTGCAAGAATCCAGAATATCTTTGGGAGCAAACCGAGCCCTTAAAAGATGTGAGAGAACACAAGGATGTGGAACATGGAGTGAATGACCCTAAACTATTGTACATGGATAAATTTCATTTTTTATGAGGGAATGTTAGGATTGTCCATGTACTAGCAATTCCTA
The DNA here is from genome assembly GCA_007115665.2 of Sequoiadendron giganteum. NCBI lineage: Eukaryota > Viridiplantae > Streptophyta > Pinopsida > Cupressales > Cupressaceae > Sequoiadendron > Sequoiadendron giganteum. The sequence goes on from CM021109.1 coordinate 583,056,121, forward strand.
ACCCCTTTTTCATTTCCTAAACTATTGTGCATGGAAAAGAATGTTTTAAGAGGTTTGTTAAGAATTTTCCATGCACTAGAAGCTCTTAATCCTCTAGTACTCCTTAAGAGAAAAATTTCTTTAGGAACTACCCATTCACAGGAAATTCTTGTTCCTCTCCTAACATGTTTTACAAATAATAGGAGTCCTCCCCTCCTTTCCCAATGATAAAAAAAGGACCTAGCCACAAAGCTTCAAACTCCCCATGCTTTCCCTTTTCCTGACATCTAGCATTCCACATTAATACCAAGTCATTCTCCTCAAATTTTCTATTTTTGGCCTTTTTATCAAAAAGGTATTTCATATGTGATTGCAGCTTTACATTTTGTTTCTGAGCTATTCTCATTACTTCATCAAGTTCTGCAAGTTGCTCCATCCTTTCTTCCATTGGTTCAAAAATATCTAGAGCCTCTTGAAGAATGAAAATATAGATTTGTAAAAGGTTTTGCAGTGGCATCCTGGCTTGTGTTCCATATACCATTTCAAATGGAGATCTTCCAATTTCCCTTTTTACTGTAATCCTATCTGTCCATACAGCCATTCTTAACTTTGAGTCCCATGCTTTTTTATTTGCATCTAGCATCCTTCTTATGATCTTCAAAAGGATTTTGTTATTGGATTCTACCTGACCATTTGCTTGTGGTGGTAAGGGGCAGCATAAGAAATAGTAATGCCATATGTATTGCAGAAGTCCTTGAATTCATCAGATCTAAAACACATCCCATTATCTTTGATTACTCTAACTGGTGTACCAAATCTAGTTATGATATTCTCCATCAAAAAATTTACTACCACCCTTCTTGTTGCTTGTTTAGTTGGGATTGCTTCTACCCACTTGGTGAAATAATCAGTTGTAACCAGTACCCATGTATGCCCTCCACTTGATTTTTCTTGTATTTCCCCAATAAAATCAATCCCCCATTGATGAAAAGGGGCTTCCACCTGTAAAGTTCTAAGGGGTAAGGCTCCTTGATATTTTAACTTTCCTGTGAAATTTTGGCAAGCTTCACATTTTCTTACATGTGCAAAGGAATCATTAAAAACCTTAGGCCAATAATAACCTTCTCTAAGGATTTTATGTGCAGTGGTTTTGGTAGAGTAATGACCTCCACACACCCCTTCATGCATTTCCCTCAAGACATGTTTTGCTTGTGATTCATCCAGGAACAATAACAGTATCCCATCCCTATTTTTCCAAAACAAGTCTCCTTCTATGAATACATACTTGGATGCCTGTAAATTTAGTGTCCTCTTCTGATTATCACTCAAAACTTCAGGGCATTTCATGTTTCTAAGATAATACATTATGTTGGTATACTAGGGAGTGTGTTCAATGCTTGCAACTATGCCCTCTTCATTTTCCACATTGCAAATTTGATTGGCTTCAATATTTGTTTTTGTCATTAGTTTGTCCAAGCCCTATCCCCTTACTAATTTGGTAATCTAGATTTCCATATCAAATTCTTGGATTTTATTAATCCATCTACACCTCTTCCTTGACACTTTTGTCTGCACCAAAATATCTTTCACAACTGCATGTGGTACATATGCAACTATCTGGGCTTTAACCAGGTATGGTCTCAAAGCTTTTATTGCTTTGACTAATGCAAAAGATTGTTTCTCCATAATGTCATATTTCAGCTCTAACCCCTGCAATGATTTACTAAAGAAGGATATGGGTTGCTCATGACCCTTATCATTTTTTTGTAACATAACAACTGCTATGGTATGAAATGAGGCAAAAGAGAATATTTGAAAAGGTTTGGTAAAATCAGGAGACTTTAGAATGGGGGCTTATTTTATGCCCTTTTTGATGGATATAAAGGCTTCCAAGGCTTCTACAATCCAATCCATCTTCTCTCCCTTTTTTAACATTTTGGATATAGGTTTAATGATTTCAGAAAAATTTGATACAAATCTCCTAACAAAGTTAATTTTTCCAAAAAATGATTGGATGGCTTTGACAGTTTTTGGAATGGGGATTTTTTCTATGGCTTCTACTCTCTCAAGGTCTATTATAATCCCTTCTTTTGATATAATATGTCCCAAAAGCTTACCCTCTGTGACAGAACAATGACATTTCTTGGGGTTGAGACTGATACCATATTCAAGAGCTTTGATGAATATTTTCTCCAAGCGTTGTACATGGTCTTCTACCCTTTTGGAATAAGCAGTAAGGTCATCTTGATACACCACCATTATGGCATTGATTAAATCTGCAAATGCCACATCCATGGCCCTTTGGAAAGTTTCCCTTGCATTTGTAAGACCAAATGGCATTCTTACATAGATATATGTCCCCCATGGTGTATTAAATATCATCTTGTATTGCCCAGACTCTTTGAATTTAACCTCGTCGTACCCTTAAAACCCATCCATCATGGACAATAACTCACATCCTGTCACTTTGTGTAATATCGCCTCCATATTTGGGAGAAGATAATTATCTTTAAGAGAGGCAACATTCAAATTTCTGAAATCTACACATAATCTTATGTCCCCATTTTTATTTCTTACTGGAACCAGGTTTGAGACCCATATTGAATGCCTAATGGGTTTAATAATACCTCCATCTCTTAGTTTTTCCAGCTCTTCTTGCATTTTAGGCTCTAAAGTTGGGTTGATGGGCCTCTATTTTTGTCTGAATGTCTTTGTATCTAGTTTGAGTGGAATCTCATGTTGAAAAAGATCTTCTATGTATGCTTTGAGATCCTCATAAGACCAAGCAAACACATGTTTGTACTTCCTCAACAATGCAATCAACATTCTCCTAATGGTTGGGCATATTTTCTTGCCAATATACACCCTTTTTGGAGCTATCTCGGTCCTTAAGTTTATTTCTTCAATATCTTCTCTCTTGGCTAGTGTATGCTTCATGAGAGAGTGATCATTTCCATCATACACTCTTTCTAGTGCCACCAGTCCTTTGGGGAGCTTGTTGGTTTTAAGCTGCAAGACTTCCTTTCTGAATACAATCTATTTCCCATCTACTTCCTCCACAAAATCATTGAAGTCAATCTCCTGAGCCTGATACTGATCTATGCAATGAAGAAATTTTATAAGGTCGGTATCATCATTGAAAACCTACCAATTGTATATATTGTCAGGGATAGTAGGTCTTGTTTTAAATTCTACTTGGGATACTCCAGCCAATGTAATATCATCTCTTCTTAATGCTACATTGGCTAAAAATTCTTCCATTATATTTTTTGATCTGTCTATCCAATTGACTAAGAAAGCATCAAATAACTCAATTGTACCCCACACAGCATTTCTATATTGTTTCAATATTTTTTTCTTTGCAGCATATTTTGACCTGACTTGTGAAACTATCAGCTCAAAGTCTCCAAGAACAATTAACAATTTGATCTTGTGCTTGACAGCCATATTCAAACCAATTAACAATGCTCCATATTCTACTATATTTTTTGTACATTCAAACATTAGCAAAAATGAATACTTGAATGTAATACCTTTAGGTGATATAAACACTACTCCAGCTCCATTGCCTTCTTGGCTACATGCTCCATCAAAATAAATTTTCCACACACCATGATGATTTTTAGAGACATGTTTATCAATTGGGTCAGAATTTACCAGTTCAGGCTGGGAAGGCTCTATTCTAAAACTCCCTAGGTCCACATCACAAAAGCAGTTTAATTGTTCTTGAGGAACACAATCTACTATCTGGCTCATTCTTGGTTCTCTATATAATTTGACTTCCTCACCATTTATTGGTATCATGGCATAAGACAAGTCAAACTATACATTCCCTCTAACTGTTGCAGTCCATTGCCTTGACAAAAGCATTCCAAATTGAGGAGGTGTATCAATCACAGTTATTTCAATATTATAAGTTTCTTGTGGATATGTAGCCAATTTCACCTCTACATCTTTCATAATTCCTATCATTGGGTTAGGCCTTCCATCCATAGCATAACACTTGTCATCATTAGTGTTCACCCACATGCCAATTTGTCTCATAACCCCAACTGGCATGATGTTAATTGCAGCACCAGAATCTATCATGCAATTTCTTACCAGTTTGTTATTTACAAGTAACATGGTGAAGAATGGATCAATTTGTGGGGGGTTTATTAATGCATCATTTAAATATACCTCAGGGGCTTTTACTTCTTCTTGCTTATTACTAATCTTGGTGGTCCCTTTGTTCTCAAGGTTTGTGTTTTTACCATTCCCATCACATATTAATTAAATAGCACTATCCCTATATTCTTTAATCTTCATCATTTCAAGTAATGGGACAGATATTTTTACTTGGGATAAAGCTTGTGTGAAATCAAAACAGGCACCTTTTGTTCTGATCATTCTCTTCTGCTCCAGTGACTCCCCTTTGTTCTCTTATTTTTCTTTTTTGTTTGATTGATCATACTTGTGTTTGTCCTTATGTGATTCTTTATTTTCCTCCTTATGAACATATTTTAGTTATTTTTTATCAAGTTGCTTATTTTCTATCTTTTTTGAAGCTCCCTGTGGTGTTTTCTTATCATTTACAAATATTCCTCTTGGAGCACCTTCATCCCCATTCACTTTTCTATTCCTCAACCAATATTTTATTTTGGCCTTCTCCACTGCTACAATGGTTAATTTCTTAATTTCTTCCTCAGTCGATTTCCTTATATTGCATTTATTTGTTTGATATGATGTACCAGGAGGACACTGTTCATCATCACTTTCTTCATGATCAGAAAAAACTTGTTGTTAAGCCATATGTATATTGTATCTTTGGTTATTAACATCATATTCATAACCTCCTTCTTTAGATGATGAATATTCCTGCTCTACAGGATGAAGAGTGTGGGAGGTTAAATAGATTTTATGATCCTCTTCATTTTTGTCTTCTGGTATTTCTTCTTTTGGTATTGCTTGAGCTACAACAGAATGATCAAGGGAATGTGGAAAGTCACAAACTATACAACAAGGACTATTATTTACCATATATGCCCCTCTTTTCTTAAAGGAACGGGTGTCTCTTTATTCCTAGGCTTATCCATCACTAGATTTCCATCCTTCCAGTTTGTATTATATGGCATGTCATGCAACCTTGGCCTCTCATTTTTGTATGTGTTTTCTTGCCTATTTGGAGGATTATATTGGGGAACCCTAGGATTATCCCTCTTACAAATCATTCTTACAGCTTTTCTATTATTTTCAATTGTCAATGCTATCTTTTGAGCTTCAGCCAAGTTCCCTCGACACTTATTTCTAAGCTCATATCCTATTTTTGGATCAAAAAAAATTAGATAGATACTTAATGCAATAGGATCAGCTAATTTTGATCCAGGAGGTATCTTATTATGTAACTTAGAGAACCTCTAGTTAATATCATAAGCTGATTCATTCTGATCTTTTTGGATGCTCACCAACTCATGCAAGGAAAACTCGAGTGCACATTGGTTCCCATACTACTCAAGGAACTGCTCATAAAACACTTGAATGGAAGCAATAGAAGTGGTTGGTAAGATGTTAAACCAATCCATAGAATCCTTGACCAATGACATCATGAACAGTCTCATTTGTATATCTTCATATTGCATATCCAAGTCTTGAATAAAAGCATTGAAACTCCTTAAGTGTTCTTCAGTTGTGATTGCACTACTCCCTATAAATTTTGGGACAAGGCTTCTCCAACTATTATCCATGGGATAAGGATATATTTGAAATCTAGCCAAATCAAATTGTTTGATCATGGTTGTGTATGGTGGAAGGGGTGGGTTTTGATATAATGGATTATTGTATTGTATGTGGGGTGGTGGCACGTATTGTTGGTCATGAGGGGGTTGAACATTTTGATGTTGTGGTGGATTCTTAAATGGGGCATTTGGGGGCTTGTATTGATTTCCCAATTGGTTATGATGTGCCTTTGGGGGGTTCAAAGGCCTTGAGTTATTATTCCCCAGCCTGTGAGGTGGTACATACTTAGGGAGGTTAGCCATCTGAGCATTGATCTGGGCTTTATGTAACTTCAACTCTTGAAGCTCTTTTATTTCTTGGATCTTCTTTTCATATTCCATTCTTGTCCTTTCCAATTCTTGTCTTTCATGTTCCAATCATGCATTTATCTCCTTTGTAGTCATGAGTTCAATGTTTTCTTCAAGGGTTGCTTCATAACCAAGCCCATCCTGATTTTCTTCTAGTGCCATCTTTTGATCATACTCATGTTGTTTCTTTTCCCTTTCAGCCTCAAACCTAGCCATGAACTCCTCAACTTTCTTGGGGTCTGATTGATAGAAAGGATTCCTCTTTTCTATGGAAGTATGGGGCTCTCCAGATGGGTTGTTTTCAATGTCAGTGTATCATAATGATTATATGTCTCAAGGTGTGCTTGTAATGTTTTGTCTTTATGTTTTGTCTTTACATCTTCTTTCCCTTGTCATTCTTATGTGCCCATTTACCCTTGTCATTAGGACCATCCTTGTACAGAGACCTTCTTACGTACATATTGTTGGCTATTGTGATGATATGATTTTTCAGTACACTTATTTCTTCAGAGTCGCCACTCACTTTTTAGAGAAGTGAGAAAATTGTGTAGCTCCTTGTTCCCAGTGGAGTCTCTTAAAAGGTATTGACTCTATGATGAAGGCTTGGGTTCATTTTGACTCCCCAGTAGAGTTGTCAAACTGTTAGGTCTCAAAAATGTAGGTTTGAACCATAAGAGGTTTCCAAGATCTTGATACGTTTTTGGCTAATGTGTAAGGCCAATTAATGTAATTGAACCTTCTACTCTTTAAGCTTTGCTAAACCTAGGCGGTTGTACCTATGTGAATGATGCATATTTGAACTATGTTTCCTACTTGATCACTCTATCCACAATGGAAATTTGACAATGGAGAGATATGATCTTAATTTGGTATAAATTATATAAGAAATATCAAGGTTTATGAATATGTTCAGTTAACAAATGTAGTATTTTGGAAATGCAATCAATGAAACTAAATAAATAAAAGGGTGAGACCAGTGCCTTGTTGGGTAAAATGGAGTTAAATGAAATTCTATGATGAATAGATTCTATTTGGTAGAAATTCTAATTTTTTGGCATACATATATTAGTTTATAACTTGTATAAACCTACAAGAAAGTGATTGACAAACCCTACAGGAGGAAAAATATCAATCCTAATTATATGATTCTTCACACTGATCCAAATAACACTTCCAGATTACTATAACTGATTAAAAGGAATTTAATTCTTTTTTACAGAAACAAGTTAATCACATCACACAGGTATAGAAAATTTGTATTGATAAATTGAACATATGCTTGATATATCAACTTAAATAATCAAGAAATATTAAGTTGGAGACAATCAAATAATTGAATAAATTCAACAAACAACTGATACCAAAATGGGGCCACCGAATCAAAGTTCTTACATTAACTTCTTCAAAATTAAACTTGCATCATGGTCTTTTGAAATGTAAGCATTGTATTTGTTCCTATTTTCCTATTATTTTCTCCTATCTCATCTATCCCCCCTCTTGGTCTTGGGCTCTCTAATTGTAAGAGAGGAAACAAGATTAAGACCAAAGGTCACACCGTTTGGTAATAAAACATGGAATATAAACATAACTGACAGAAATTAACAAGTAATAAATGTAACAAAATGTAACAATCCGTTAATCTTTGAGTAAAAGCTCATGGTTAGTCAAGAACTGTGCAAAGCTTTCACTTTATGATAGATGTTCCTTCATGATGTTGTCGATCAGTCCTCATCTGAGCCTAGATACTTCTCTTTCCATTTTCCTATTGTCAAATAATTTGGCCACTTGAATTCATGAGCAGCAGAAACATTAGTGAGATGATTCTTCCATCTTTTATCGAGCAAGTTTCTGACATCTACCACAAACTTTGTGTATCCATTGTCCAATACCACAATTCCATCAAGAAAAGTATTGAATTTTTCAAGGCTAACATCCCCCTCACTCTGTATGTGTTCCAAGCACTGAGAATCCATTTGATCAAATTCATCCATCCAATCATTCATTTATTTTATTTGATTATCATCCTTAATGACTGACGGGTTGAAAGTGTGTTTTATAGAGTCAAATGAATTTCTTCTGCTCTCCACTTTATTCTTTATATCAGTCAAATACTTGTGCTCCTCAACCACTCCCTTCACCATTTCCTAGGTTGGTTTTAGCCTGGGAGGGGCATTAGGATCCCTTAGTGTTGCCTTGCACAAAGTAGTTAAAATATGGTAAGTGGGTTGCCATCTTTTATGAAGATCCTCTAGGATAGGGTAGTTAACATTAATCTATTCCAAAGCTTTAACTAGATTGTTAAATCTCTCATACACCCCATCTATCTTCTCTTTTAATATTTCAATCTTGTGCTCCAATATTTTCCCAAGGGTATCCAGTATGTGGTGCTTGATGTCTTTTGTATTGTGCCTTTTCAACTAATGGATTTCATTTTTCAACTACTGAATTTGTGGGTCCTCAGCTTGAATAGGTGGATGATATACAACCATCTCATCTCCCTTTACTGTTATTTCTTGCTGCAATTGTTGTTTCACTTTGACATTTTCAGTAAACAATTTATTAACTTTATCATTAGACAATTTCAGTCTTCTCTCATACTCGGTGATTTTCTTCTCCATGTTCTCCACTACATCTTTAGTGAACATTGTTAAGTGCATAACTATGGTAGCAGCCTCTATTGGAGTTGTATCCTTCATTTTCCTTACCATGGATGACCCTCTAATCTCTTGTACCACATCCAAGAGTCTGGGCTTCCTTGTACTCTTATGTTTCATCCATAGGGCAAGGGTTTGAGTGGTAGGGTTATACCCTATTCCTGATACTCCTTCCTCTGAGTCAAATTTTGCAACAAACATTGGGTCTTCTTGTGCCCTAATTCGGTCCAAGATAAATACCTTAGAAATATCCATCCTCGGTATGATTAACATATTAATTTTCAAGACTAATTCTCTTGCCTCCTGGGGGGTGAGATTGATATTATCAATGTTTAACTCTGCCAATGTTTGGGCTTGGATCTAAACCTATTTTGAATTAGTAGCCCCTATGAGATTGATTGTTAACATTTCATCAAACTATTTATTTTCATTTTGATCCAAAAATCTTTAAATTCACTAGTGCAAATGAAATTGTCATCCTCCATGAACCCTAGAGAGGCCACTACTCTCTCATCCTTCTAGATTTTATTTCCAGATTCTTATGACATCCTAATTTTAGGATCATGGGGTTCCTAGGTCTTTTGTTGCTCTACTACCTCTTTCATATCAGTCAGAGTTACAACTGCTTCATGTTCCTCATCACTCGAACCATAATCAACCAATGATTCATTTTTTTTATTTTTGGCAGGGGGTTCATGTGTAGGAGATGGAGGAGAAGAACATACTGGTGATGGGGGTGTTGTATGAGATGTGGATGCCTTATGTGATGGTTGTTGGGATGCAGGACATGGAATTAATCCTTCATCTCGAGCCATCTTATAAAATTCATCAAACTTTCCAAGGGTCAACTATATCCTTTTCAAAAGATCAGGTTTGTTAGAATAGAACCCCTAAAATCTCTTATTCATTTCCTTTTTTTGCTTCTCCCATTTCATCATTACTAACCATCTTTTTCTTGTCTGAAACACATCATCAAAATATACCAAGTTTCTTGTCGCATCCTCATCAGAATCAAAGACATGGGATATGGCCCTTTTTGTAAGCAAAGCCCTTATCATATTAATGTAACCCTCTTAGTCACGTACTCTTACCCTCCTTGACTTGAGGGGATAATTAACCCTCATGAATCTTTTCAACTGTTCTAGCATGTCTGATCCAATAGACAACTCCTCAAACACTGTCAAATCAGGTAAGAATGTACCCTTTCTCTGATTCCTCATCAAATCATGTTCCATCCAGAGCATTTTCCACATAAATTCCAAAAATCAAACTCTATTAAGCACAATTTTTGGCAAAATATGTGATGCCTTCTCACAACCATACACCCTGATGATAGTGTGTTGTGGCATTAGAAACCATTCAGCATAATTATGTGTGAACCCCTGGTCTAGATTGTATTGCATGGGCCTCATGATTTTCATTAAAGACTCAGGAAACCTTGGTGTAAGGTAACCTAAACCATCTATTAGCCTCATAGAAAAATCATCTCTAAACACCACAAAATTGCTTTCTTTGCATTTGCTATCCCAAATGAAACACCAATTATGTATAGGAAGCTTAATTCCATTCTCATGCATACTAAAGTTTATTCTTTCGGTCCATTTATTTTCATTCTGATATAAAATTAAATGACATATCAGAGAGTAGTTTTTGAAAGAAATGTGGGCATTAGCCTCCCTGACTTAAAGCAAACCCTCATGAATCTGATCTTCAATCATAGAAGAAAAATCAAATTCAATATTCAACTTTGGATGTTGAATGATCATAGCCATCCTCATCAACCCTATTGACATGCTATCTTTTGCATCTATTCCAAGAACCTGACACAATGCATGATATGTATTCTTGAAATAAAATTGAAAATCAGACACTGGAAAAGGTTTTTCTTTTGAGGAGGGGATGGGAAGTACTCTATTGTTATCTCCCCTTTTCATGTGCAGGGGGAGCTCATCACTCCGATAGGTTTTTCTTAACCCTTTGTATTCTTGTTCCAATTTCCCCAAATCCACTTTTGTAACTACTTGCTTGTTCAAGTTAAAACACTCAATAATAGCTTCCCTCGAAACATCTACTAAACACCCACCATCTAGGAGCCTAACACTCTTGATTGGTGAATGGTATTTATTGGCCAGATCTTTAATTAGTTCAATATCAATGAAAATATTCAGAACTATCAATTTTTCCAAGTCAAGAGTCCACGGGTTTGATACCGAGACCTTCTCATTTCTATTCTTATAGAAATGCCAGTATAGATTCCACCTAGACTGAGGAATAATTGGGTCTCTACACCCCTGAGCTGCATCTCTAAAGACTTTCTTAGGCCCCTTATCTACTGACCCGGGCAGTAATTTGAGCAATGGAAACTGTAAAGGGGTTCTTTTTGGTTCATCTTTCTTAGTTCCTACTTCTGATTTCTTTGGTGCCATTGCTAAAAATAAAGGGTGATGAATTTAGCTTACCCAAAGTAATGGTTGCTTCTTGAGAATTTCTCTTTACTTCCGCACCACGAGCTCGTCTGCACTTATCCTTTGTTGTTATGAATGAGAAATCTCAATAGTCCTCATTTATTTCACACCAAGCTACATTAATTCTCAATTCTTAAATTCTCATCATTCAAATCTTTCACATTGAGCTCAATTTCATATCCCAGAGTTGATTGATGTGATAGGCCCGCTTTAAATGTTCCAACGGATGCGTACTATGTCACCTTGCAGTACTTTTCACCTCCCTATTGTACCGTGGTACATAATATTACTTTGCTTCAATACATCGCACTACCGTGCACCCTTCTTGTCTTCATTACGGCACCACGGTGTACCCTTAATTTGTATTATACCGCTTCACCATGAGAAAACCCTTTCTTCACTATGGTACCGCTGTGTCCTCCTATTATCTTACTTGGTATATCGCTTTACCGTGGGCTACACTTTAGCCCTTCGTGGTATGGCAGTGTCTCCTACTAATATTACTTATAAGTGTACCACTCTACCATGGGTCTTATTTTGATCCCCCATGGTATAGCAGTTCCTCTGTGTTAATAGTGATCTTTATACCATTCTATCGTAGGCTCCATGTTCACTCTTCATGGTATAGTGGTGAAAGGGTATAGTACTGGCTTCCTTTATCGCACTACCATAATCTGTTTGGCAAGAGGTTGTGGTAACGAGGTAAGGAGTGAGGGTCATGCAAGGTATTCATTAAGGTAGCGATATGGTGTTAAAATTTTGTTTTGGCCTTTTGGATGATGACAGAGTAATATATTATAAAAAGGGTGGCATGAATTTAGATTTAAATGTTTAGAATTTATTGAAATTTTGATTCTAACAGAACCCATTCTGAATCTTCAAACACGGGAAATTTGACAATTTGTGTAAATTTCTTTGCTTCAAGGATTTTATGTTCTAGATTTACACAGTAATATTCACCAATGATATGATTATTGTACAAATTCAGTAGTTGAGAACTTCCTAGTTCTTCAATATTGTCGTGAATATAAACCCTAATGTCTTTTGTTTGTAATACTTTGTACAGAATGAATGAAAATTCTCCTAATGGATCGATCTCAAGAGACTTGTAAGGATGCCATTTGAATTTAGGGTTAGGTATGTCTTTCACTTCAACTACCAAAGGAGTATTCATTTTGACCAAATCACAAATTCACAAAGTTTTCTGAAAAATACCTTTTTCGTCGTATCAAAATTTGATTGTCAAATCACTTCCACGCTTGAATTTTGCCTCAATTCGCCAACGTTTGCCTTAGGGCTCTCCAAACTTCTTTTCTTCCAAATGCAAGTGAAAAGTGAAGAACAGAAATGACCTTTTATCACTTGCATACCTAACCCTCTTTTCACAATAAATGCTTTAACCCTAATTCATCTGGTTACCCTATTTTTGTGCACTGTGATGGGTAAAACTTTGGTGGACCTCCAATACGACATACCACTTCCTCCAATGAGTTCAATAGCATTTTTTGAGCATCTATACATCTACTGTACACATCCACATCCGGTGTTACTTAGTGGTTAGGGGTTTAAATGATTTTCTTGACTATTCCCCCTAGGCCAAAGGCCTGAAACTAATTCCCAGAGGAATTACCAGAAGCAAGTTCTAGTGTTGGCACATTTTCTTCAATAGAGGGATCTTTCTTCACCCATTTCTTTTGAATTTGTTGTCTGCCCGCATCTGTAGTGACTTTTCCTTTTCCTTTGATATCCTTCTAAGTGTTTTTCCTTTGATTTACCAGACCTTTTTTGTTCCAACAAAATATAGAAATGTGTCCAATTTTGTTGCAGTTATAGCACACAACATTTCTTTTTCTAGACCAATTGTTCCACTGATTTCCTCTTGATCTGCACTGGTTAGCAGTATGGCCAATTCTATTGCATGTGTAGCATATGATATTTCTATGAAATTGATTCATCACATTTATGCATTCATTTGAATTATGACCAACCTTATGACAATTAAAACACTGACTTGAGAATGATGGACCACTTTGATTCATTCTACTTCTACATTGAGTAGCCATGTGCCCAAATTTATTGCAACTGAAACAGTATCCATTAAATCTCTGAGCATTAGGTTGCCTTACCATATACCTTCCATATTTGTTCATTTGATTTCTTTGCTTGAATCTCCTTTGCTTGGATCTAGAAATTTCTCCTTCTTCATATCTAAGACCTCGCTTGTCACCATGAGTCCTCTAACTAATAATTAGTTCATCAAGCATGGCAGAGCTAGCTTTGAACTTCTCTTTATACTCATGTGCAGTAGCAAGTTCATTTTTGAGATCATCCATCTGCTTTCCAAGTGCCTCTTCATTATTTTTAGATTGTTCCAATTCATCATCCAATCGGTTGCATAATTCATATTTTTTTTTTAGGGATTGTGCTAGGTTCTCTTCATTCTTCTTTATGTCTTCAATCTCCTTGGTCATCTTCATCATGATAGATTCCATCTCTTTCTTTAGGACTGCATTATCTCTAGTAAGCTTTTCACATTCTTTTGTCTTTTCTTTCAGGGCTTGACTAAGTTGTTCTTCTTCAATGCTCTTATTGTCACTCTGCTTAATCTGATCACAGAGTTCCTTTCTCTTCTCTCTAGACTTATTGATTTTGTCTTTCAAAGACTCAATGAATTTCTCAGAATCTGAGAGGTTTGCTTGCAATTTCTGAACTTCATCATTTGACTGATCAAGATCATCCAGGGCCACCAAAAGTTGTCATTGAAGACTGCTTGAATCCATTAAAACACCTTCCAAGATCTCCCCAAGTTGTTAGACTTCTTAAGAGGAACTAGCTCTAATACCAATTGTTAGAAACAAGCTATACTGAGAGGGGGGGTGAATAAGTGTTGTGTAAAAATTAACTTTATTAACCTTTATCTTCAAAGCATTAACAACATTCGATAATGCATAAACATGAATCAAATAAACATAAGACCATAACACAAGGATTTTTACATGGAAACCCTATTAGGGGAAAAACCACGGTGGATGGCCAATCCAAAAGTTAATCTGAGTATACTCAAATGAAATTTATAATAAGGGGAATGCACTTACATTCAGGCACACTACCTAGAGCTCACTGCTCAAAGGGAAGGCTCATTTCCTTACAAAGAAACTAATATTAAAACCATATGAGAGTTTGGACTAAGAAAAATATCATCTACATATGCCTAATTACAGTTCCAGTTAGGCACAAATATACAATCTTCTGTCCTATAGACTGATTATGCACTTCTGCTCTATTTTGCTCACACTCGCAACACAAATTCTCTATGTGCAAGTGAAATTGTGCATTATCGCTCTTATGCTCTACTCTAACTCACAATTCACATCAAAACACACTTCATACTTCACACAAAATGATACATACGATCTTATATATATCTGCAATATAGAATTCAATTACTCTTTGTCGACTTCAATAGAACACAAAAATAATTACAACTATCGGCTCAAATCATGAATAATATGCAATGTGTATCCACAACAGTCGGCCACAACTTGGCTAGGACCCAAACAAAGATGTACAAACACAAAAATACTTAACCAATTGCTTCTTATACATCCGCGGCATAATGCATTCATGAAGTCGGCTCCAGTACTGGAAAAACAGAAAATAAGCCAACCAGATCTTCTAACTTCCACATGAATTGATATGAGCCACTGCGTTTAATTAGTAACAGAGATAATGTACCAAATAAAATTTCCTAATATGCGCAACACAAAACAATAACATGAAATCTTCATACAAATTGATGAACAATGTGTTACCGGATACTCTATTCTTCCTTGTCAATCTTCAATTTGTTTTTCGGTATGATTGAATGATGATATGTGTATTTTATCATCAATTAGAGTTGCCATCAATGAAAATACCAAGTGATATTGTAGTTTCTCTTGCCAATAGGTTCAACCCTTAGGCAAATAGCTCCAATATCTTTCATAAGTTCACGACTCCTAGATTGACAATTAAGGAATAAACTAAGGAAACCTTCATGAAATTCTTGAGGATTGATTTAAATGGATTTTCCAACTAGATAGAATTACACGGATAGTTTTCCCCTAAATTTCACCCATAGTTTAATCCAATCATTTTCCAACTAGTTTTGCTTCAAAAATTTACTAGACATGTATCTCTATGTTTTTTGTGTGTTTTTGCCTTTGATTTTGCATCCTATGTGTTTTACTATGACTCTTTTGCACCTTAATGTTCATAGTGGGAACACCTAAGTGTTTTCAAACTCGTATGAGCTTTATGATCTAGTGTCCTATTACCAATACCCCTATGAGACAAAGTTGTAGACTTATGGCATCCCACGTTGTTGTTACATCTGTTGTGGATCTTGAGTCCTCCAACTCTTTCTTGCAAGGTATGTCAATACCCAACCCATTTTTGACTCCATTCCTAATCTCGCAATACCCATGACAACTTCACAAACAAACATCTTTGTGTACATTGATACTATTATTTCCCATGTATCGGATGAGAAATTAAAACAATTGGACAAATATTTAGAAGGATTTCAAGACTACTTAAGCACTGAATCTTTAGCAAGACAAATAGTTCCCATTATGGAAAACCTTAGAAAATTGATCAATGATGCTCAAGGAATAGAGGTTTTTCATAGTCTAGCTCATATAGTAGATGCTAACATCCCTATGATAGCTAGTTGCACCCAAGAATTAGAAAAATCTCAAAACCAATGAGGAAAATAAGTTTCCTTCCCCACCATACCTTCTATTCATGCATTTATATTACTAACCATAGCTTCAATGATATAACACACTAATGGTATTACTCCAAACTTAGGGCTTCCTAGTGGAAATCCTTAATTTTTTGTGCCATCACACATAACACCACAATATAAACATGCAACATAGTATTCCACCAAACACTTACACAATCCCACCATATTCACCAAACTCTCAAAACATGTCAAACAATGATTCAATCATAAGCCAACTTTTGCAAAAAAAATCATCACTTCAACAACAAATCTCCACATTGAATCAAACCCAAAATGGAAAATCGCCATAATATCTTAAAAGGAGCCCATTGTCAATTAAAATTTTGAAAACACCCATGCCTCAAAACACAAAAATACCCTAATTTGAGAATTATAGTGGTAAAGGAGACCCTAAGAGTCATATATCGGCTTTTATAGCATTATATAGTGATTTCAATTTTGAAGATAAGCTCCTAGCTAGACTTTTTCCTAGATCATTGAAAGACATGGCCTTGGAATGGTTTTTTTCATTACCAAACAACTCAATAAATTCATTCACTGAAATTTTTGAAGTATTCCTCCAACATTTTCAATCAAACATAGATTCTCAAGTAACATTAACTAATTTAGTACATTGCAAACAAGGACCCAAAGAAAAGATAACAGAATACCAATTGCTTTATTCACAAATATCCTATAGTCTTCCTGATGTTGCTGTTCAAAGGGTATTCATAGGAAACTTGCAACCTAGCATTTGAGATAAGATAGTATTAATGAAGTATATATCATTTACACAATTGTATATGGCTCTTTGTGACTATTGGATATCAGTTAGTCAATATGAGGGAACACCTTCATCGAATCCTACTGATCAATCTAAATTTTTACCTCAAAATATCTATCAACCATTCAAAGAGAAAAATAAGAGCTTTATCAAGATAAACACACCTTAAACAACTAATAATATTGAGCCACAAGTCACAACCATAAGTTCAACTCCTTATCAATTTTGGCCAAGAGATAGATAATTTACCCAATTGTCTGACTCACTTCATTCGATCATGTTACAATTTTTTATTAATAATCTAATCCAATTACCTCTAATTAGACATGTGGAAATGACTAAACCTTTACCTGTGAACTTCAACTCAAAATCATTTTATCAATATCATCATACACTTAGGCACAATACAAAATGATGTATGCTTATTAAACATAAAGTGCAAGACCTCATCAATTCTAATCACATCCTATTGGCCAATTTTACTGATAAAGGAAACAATTTTGTAGCTCCACCTAATCAAAATTTGTAAATTTTAATAAATCTAATGCCAAATCATACATCTAGCTTTGTGCAAGCTTTTGATGATACGAATGATGATGAGGATGGTCTAGATAATATGATTAGTGTAATAGATGTCAAACCTCATAAGGGTTGAACCATTTTTTTACCTGGCATTTCTTTCACACATATTGATGCATCTATGCATGCATCAAATGGTCCTCTCTATATTGCTAGATATATTAATGATAAACTTACACTAGGGATACTCATTGATCTTGTGTTTCTAGAAAATATAATCACTAAGGAATTCTTATTTTTGCATGAACTTTATCAAGATTCTTATGAACAATAAAAATCATGGTTAAAAACTCATGATGCTTTCACTCACCCTACAATAGGTTTGATAACTCTTCCACTCAAATTTGGACCAAAACAACTATATGTATCATTCACCATCATCCCAACATAAAAATAATTTTGTTTGAATCTAGGATATCCATGGATATGCTTCGTGAATGTTATCCCATCAATAATCCACAAGTTCATAAACTTCCCATTTGAGAATCAAATATATATAGTTCATCATAGTGGGTTTAAACCTTTGGCTTCTCGTGTAAACTTTTCACTAGAATATTTTTGGCCTCAACCTGTGGAACTTGTTAAGCCTTGTGAAGATTTATTTTTCAATTCATATCAAAAATTTAAGGAAAAACACATAATATAATTATCTCTTAGCAATATCCCACCTAAGAATGATCGATCTATGGTTGTTCCTCCCACCTCACGAGTCATGGATCAACCCATGTCCGAGGAAAATATCCTTCCAAGTACACAATTCATTTATGTTGTGGTTCCTCTACCAATATCATATAAAATACCAAGAGACAACCACATAATTACCTTTGTACCTCTAAAAGAGAAAAAAAATTATAAACCTAAGGAGACAACAATTTCCCAACCCTTTTTGGTCCCTTTAGTTCCTCCTCTAAGAGAAGAAAAGAGACCAATGTTAGAGAAATCCACTCTTACCCCTTCACAAATTGAGAACCATACAAGAAGAAATATAAATACTTAGGAGCATAGGCATAGATGACGTGTTATTGCTTGTCAGCTGGCTAAAAAGAATAAGACATTACCTGATGATCAAACACCTATCCAAACAAACCATGATGAGTTACCATCTTCACCAAAACATGCAAATTAACCTTCCATGTCCTAACCAAAATAAATAATGAAACAAGAACATATAACTGACATTGTCATTAAACCACCCATTGTGATAAATTTGAAAAATAAATATGAAGATGCTAAGATTTATGAACAGGTACATAATGAATTATCTTTGTTGTTTTCAAATTCTATGGATTTATATGGGGTCAACCACGATGATCCTCCTAAGGAGAGTGACTCATCACATGTTGAACCCGTTGATACTCCTTGTACGACATTTTTTTCAGTCCCTTTGGCTAGTTGTTTACCTTCCATATGTGATAAGCAAGATTAGGATGAAGATGATTTACTTTAGATCATCTCACATGTGCAGTACCATTTATATTTATTTAATATGTTATTTGTGTTTGTTTTCACATGATGTGATCTCTTGTATTGTGTTACTTGGCCTGTCTTTATGTTTGTGAGTTTTCTTTGGAGGACCATTGTTTCTTCGTTGGCACAAGGATACAAACAAAATGAATCTATTATGGCATTCTCCTATTTATACCTCCATTCTTCTAAATGTTGTAAAATTTATTTTTTTCTTGTGTTTTCCTTTTGGGGACAATACGAGGTGTTGAGACATTTAAGTCTCTTCCATGTTGACCCAAAATTTTGTTTTTTAATATCTATTTATCATTCTTTCATTGTGTTTGTAGTTCCACGAGTATTTAGGGGGATGATGTAAATTATGAGCTCACTTATATTAATGTAGAAAATATGTATAATGATCCTTGATACATGGATCCCTTATGTGATCATCTTTGTGTTGTTTGTATAATTGCATTGGGGGGTGACCCCTTATCATGAGAGATTTATTTGGAAACATATCATTGGCATAGGTCTTTCCAAAAAAGCTCGCATGACCTTATCATATTGCATTTATCATTTTCTACCTTAAAGAAATTTCTCACAGCATGGTGTTTAACAATTAATTTAAGGTGGGGGTATACATTCCACTATGTGATTTTACTTTGTTCACACACAATGGACCTAGCGATGTGTTGGCTTGGAATTTTGATCATTTTTGTAGCAACTTATTAGAGTTATTGGGACTATACATTTTGGTATGGTTGACATGAGTACACACCTAGTGAAAACCAATCCTCACTAGCTCTTATGTGTTTCTCATTTTGATGCTCTTTTTTAAAGGCTCACCTAGTGAATATCAGACTTCAATAGCAATAGCCTATGGTGCCTTTGGTTCATGATTCACCTATAAAATATAAGACTTTGCTAGCCTATGATTCATGAATGCCTTGGGTATGGATCCTAGTGAGATATTTGTGGAGCTTGCTATTATGTGATTGTCATACCTACCTTTTTTACATTTGCATTTGCATTTTGTGTTGGAATTGTGTTTTCCATTGTGTTGCATTTTTTTCATGTATATTTTGTGTTGTCATGTTGCATTACATTTCATACATGTGTGTTCCTTTGTTCTTATGTTAATTTTCCATGGGATCTTGAATCCTAGGTGTTTGTGCACTTCCCCTAGATTCATTTCCATCCTATCTCTTCAACATTTGTATAATTGAACCCCTCTTGACATATTTTCTACTTTAGTGTGAGTCTGAGTGTAAGTTCATACTCTCACTAAAGATCAAGCCAAGATTATTCAAGAGTAGAGTTATTGCAATATTTCATTTTCAAAGCATCATATCAAGTTCTATGTGATTTTGTTAATTGTTTATGCATACATTTTGTTCTGAGGAATAACACTTGTATGTCTTCAAGATAAGTTACAATCAAGCCTTGAGGATATTTGCATGACTTCATTCCTTCAATAAATTAGATTTTAGTGTTGAGTTTCATCTAATTGTTGATTCATTATTCATTTGTCATTTATCCTCTATCCCTCAAAAGGATAAGCTTTATTTTATCAATGTTTCCATTGTGGAGGTGGAAACACCAACAAGAGGTTTGACTGAGACAAGCCCCTATATGGCACAAACCTTCCTCTCTCTTTGAATGTTCAAGTTATAAATCTAAAGAATATTAAGGGAATATTGAAGAACATTTTATCATTGGTGTATTGAAACCCTACAACTTGACAAGATATAGAAACTCAATTATCTTGATAATAGATGAAGATCTAAAATCAAGATCTAGAAGGAAGAAGCCTTTGATCAAGTACTTGAGGATTGTGAAAGAAGATTTTAGTTTCAGTCATCTAGACAAGAGTGCCATGGGAATCCTTGTCTATTCAAATCAAGTCAAAATTCAAATCATAGGTGTACATAAGTTTTATCTATCTATTTTTTGGTCATTAAATTTATCAGTCAACTTCTAGATTGTTTGTTTTCATATCAGAGTAGTGAATTTTCATTGTTAGCTAGTCATATCATTTCATTTCATCAAAGATTCATTTCAAATATATTCCAAACCCCCGCAAAAATTCTAGATCCCAAGGGTTGATTGATTCACCTTCTAGGTTATAAGTTAATCTTATGCCCTTGGCTAATCTAGACCCTAATGGTGATTGTTGGAAAAATAGTGAAATCCTAATTAAACTCTATGGTTTCACTTTTCCAACATATCAATCATTAATTTCATCTCCTATTTTTCTAATATTTATGGCCAATCTATCTTGAGGCATATCATGAATTTGAACTCTTTGAGGAGAAGGCATGATTTGATTAAATTTCTCCTCATTCCCCACATTTTTACCTATCTCTTTTATCTCTATATAATCAATAAAATAGCTCACTAGGGTTTGACCAATCTTGTGTTTCTTCTCTGGTTGCTTTGGTAGAGGGGCAATTGACATTACAAGTTCTCCAACTAGTTATATTTTTTGAGACATGATTATTACTTCAACCTATTACTTTGGTTGATCAATACATATCTCAACCTGTTGTTCTTCCCCTACAAATGACCTTTTTTCTAATTTTATCTTTAATGCATGAGGCTTGTAACCAAGAGTGACCACATTATCTGATTTAACTTGAAACATAACAATTGTATCATCTATTTCACAATAAACCCCATGATAGTTAGGATCTTCTTTCTTCCTTTGTTATTCATATTTCATTATTACACTCCATTTTGTTTTATTTATCTTTATCTCTTTATTGGTAGTGTAATTCCTCACAAAATCCTCTATGACAAATTTTTTGTAAAAATTAGATCTCCTAGTATTTACCCTTCTTTAATTGATAAAATTCTTAGGATCATAGTCTTTGTGAACACCTAGATTCATCCTATATGTTTTTAGGATTGGGTACAACAACTCCAATCCTTCCTTTATTGTGATTACAAAATCCAAAAATACAATGGAGGTAGGAAATAAAGAACCTTTCTTGTGGTTCCTTAGGTGATGCTTGTCTGTTTTATTTAGCTTCCATATAATCTCCAAGAAATCAATTATTCTCAAAATAGTTCATATCAATATGTGAGG
Organism: Sequoiadendron giganteum; assembly: GCA_007115665.2. NCBI lineage: Eukaryota > Viridiplantae > Streptophyta > Pinopsida > Cupressales > Cupressaceae > Sequoiadendron > Sequoiadendron giganteum. The sequence continues at coordinate 583,077,946 of CM021109.1, forward strand.
TCTCATAGGATATCCATATATACCCTTATTATTGTTATGTTTGAATGGAGATACTAATCCTCTCAATCATGTTAAAATCCTAACTTAGATTGCCTATCCTTTGGCCTTAGGAACCTCATGACTACATGTGACAATCTATTTATTTTGACACCTAAGTTGCCCAGTATAAGTTGGACAAAGCATTCCTCAAATACCACATATTTTGAGTTTTGATAATGCATATCCCAAATATATGTCCAACATTTAATTGGCAGTGGGTCCTCTTGATCATCAGAGAATCTCAATTACATGGATTTATCCCATATTTTCTTCCTATTGTATAGGATGATATGATAAAGTAGAGAATGCCATCTAAAAATACACAATCTTATCATCACTCCTTATAGCCATCAATTCCTTATGAATTCCATCTGAGATGAAAGTGGCATAATCAAACTCCCTATTTAAATTCACATTGTGCACATCAACAACTATCATCATTAGGTGTACAAGTATCTGAGGTTTCACATCAACCCCTAAGACTTGGCACAGTGCATAGTAGGTTTTAACAAAGTAGTCCTCAAAAATATCTACATCAAAAGGATCAATTTCATTCTAAGAGAATTTTATTAGGCTTTTGTCCTTAATCTTAGTCCTGCAATGAGGAAGCTAGTAAACCTTACAAATTTTCCTATCTTTTTGGTAATCATTACATAATGAGTTGAAGCCAATGATCTTATTTTCTATCATATTCAAGTTAAAAACCTCATATATGCATTCCTTATCCACTCTCACCAATATACCACCCTTACAGTTCAATATTATTTTTTTCCTTGAGTCATACCTCTTTTGTATTTCCCTAATCAATTCCACATTCACAAAAACAATTGGAACCACCAATTTTCCAAGGTGCAAGTTCCAAACATTGCAAATAGGCTACTTCAAAAAACCCCTCTTATACTAGAATTCAAATAGAGTCTAATTGCCCACAAGGATTGTTGCATCCCTTAATTCTTTTTATCTATGAATTAGCTAGTTTGAGACGATTCCTAACCCTTGATAATTCATGTCTCTCCTTGCCAAGATTGTAAGTTAGACTAGGAGGTCATCATCTAACCCTCTCTTGGTCTTTGTTGGTTGTGAGCCAGTCTAACTCATTTTAGGGTCTTGTGATGGCTAAGGTTTTGGGATATGGTAAGGGTTCTAACAATTAAAATATTTCAAGGCCTTTTCAAAAATTATAGAACAATAATGAAACCCTTACAATGTAAAATCACACAATTTTGGCAATACCTATATGATCTAGGGCAAGAAATTAAGACTTACCTATTTTGTTCTTAAATAACCCTAGTTCACCTTTGAAGCTTAACCGTATAGAAAATGGGTGGGGGATGCCCACTATTCTCTTTAGGTCATTCAAGAATGTCCTAGGATCCCAAATTGGATTTACTATCAACCCAAAGGGTGAGTCAATTCTCAATAGAGAAGACCTAGGATTTTTCTACACTATGGAAGCTACTAGATAGATTGAATTATACAATTTTCTTGCACAAGTCACCTTTAAAGGCTCTTGAAAACTTTAAAAAATACAACTTATTAAAAATTCAGAAAAAATTTGGTATATATTGGTCAATTCTCACCATTAAATCTCATACACACATAGTGTTTGCAAGTAACTATTTCTCAATTTTGAATATGGGTCATTAATATTTAGTTGATGCAAGATAGATATACATTGGTCATTAATTTTATTTTATTTGAATTTCCTTTATTTTAAAGCCACAATAAATTAGAAGGAACATTTAATGAAGAAAACATGTCATTTACAAAGTTGCTTTACACATCATAGGAACAGTTCTAGTTGATTCATTGGGTCTTCAGATGGGAATGTAGAGTTAGTATTGGATTGTTTTCACCATTTCACATTATCACAGCTTGGGATGAATCACATTTTGATAACTCATGATGTGAAGAGAGTGCATGATACAATGATAAGTGGATCCCTTTATCCATCGATAGGCCTCGCATAGAACCAAAAAAATTTGGGCCCAGACCACATCATTATCACATGTAATAAAAGTTATGTGAACCCCTAAACCTGCAATTACACAAAGACGACAAACATTGTTAGTGTTAGATCAAAATGCATGCAAAGAGTGAAGGATTCCCCATGAAATCCACCTATTTAAACTAGAATTAGGAAAATGTAGAACAAATTCAAATAACATGAAAATAAATCCTAATCTAGGCAATAGAATGATGATCTTATGGGGGAATTGGTGCCAATGAGATGTTGCAATTGGCCCTTTCACAATTCCTATGTTGCAATGATATGTGAATTTTGAGATGGTCAAATCTCCAAAGAGATTTGAGCATAACCTTGGTGCAAATGTGAAAATATGAGGAATGTATGGATGAAATGAGCAAAATTAGTTCTCAATTGTAGAGAATAACTTTTCATATGAATTGTGGATTTGAGTATAATAAGTTTACTCAAATTGTGGATGTTTGAATGAGAGGAAGAGTCTCTCATTTATAGATTTCAAATTGGAAGAATGAATGAAAATAAGCAATGTGGGATCATTCAACATCCAATGGCCAAGTGCCACTTGTCAAGATGTGAATGGTTGAAGAATGTGCACATTTTGGTCAATGTGCATGATAAATGCCCTTGGATTCAAATTTGAATTTTGAATGTGACATGTGAGAGGGAAAGAGAAATGGAGTTAATGTCACTTGGCTCAAGGTCAAGGACATGTAAGAGGCATTGAATGCCTTGTTGGAAGGACCAAGTCCACTTGGCCTTTTGAATTCAAATGAGGGAATATTCCCTTTTGATGCTTTTTGAGGGAAAATAGAAGAATTAATAAATCAAAGTATTTGATTCATTGTGAAACTTGCATTCTCTAGAGGATTTTAGTGAAAGGGATTAAGTTAATCATGGTTTTGATTAACTTAATGAGGAATTAGGAGATGTGACAATTTAGACTTAAATAGATGAATTAATTTAAATCAGAATTGAGAGGAAATGGTTTATTAAATAAACGATTTGATTTATTTAACTAAGGAGGGGAGTATTAGATTAAATCAAATAAGGTTTAATTTATTTAATTTAATAAGAGGACTTTAGAGAATTTAATCAAATAAAATGATTTATTTAATTAAACAGAAATGTAAGGTTAATTAAATTAAATTGATTAATTTAATCAAAGGAGGTGATAGACTTAATCAGATAAATGATGATTCATTAGATTAAGGGATAGAATTACGATGAAATGCTGAGAGTGTGATTTCAGAGGAAATGATGTTAGCGATCAGGATCAAGTGTGTCAAACCAGAAATGTACATTTTCCATGTCTACATTTTGCCCCTCTTTGAAGCAATGTACTTGTTGCATTGATTCAAAGAATAATCTCTTGTGATCAAAGTTCAAAAATTTCTTGATTTTTTCAGATGCCCCACTATTGCCCCAGCGAAAGGATTATGCTGGTATACTGCCCCCTCGAGAGATCGAGCAGAAATGTATGATTTTCTGATCGAGATCATGATAAAATGCGAGAGGAGTGGTTCTATTGATCAGAGGACTCAAGATAATTATTTGATGTAGACAAATCTGATGATGTATAGATAGTCATCGGCCATGGTTAGCCTCGTGTATATTTTGATAAAACACACCGATTTTAGATAGAAGAATAAGAAGAATCAGATGGATGGAAGGAGGATCCACACAAGTTCACATTATTATCGATGATGATGATGTATTGCTAGGAGTTGGGATTTTCAAAGGGTCAATTGTGTTATGTTTGATAACACACATAGGTACGATGCATCAAGGTATAAAGGACCAAGATGGAATTGTACCTAGTGTGATGGACTTTGACTTGTCAATTAGATAGGAGTGCTCTTGTTCACACTTGAGATATGGAAACCTTGCTAGGACGGACCCAACAAAGCAAGTATTCGCCAAGTTATTTTACAAGAGTATCCAACAAGCACAGCAGATAAAAAAGATAATGATCATTTCCCCATTCCTTTCTCTCTAAATTTGTTTTGTTTAGGCGTCATCGAGAGGTCCTTGGAATGAGCGCAAAATTAAAGTAAACAAACAAGCTAATGTTCTTCATACCGCTAGCCAAGACTAACTACTGTGAGGGGTACCTGATACCTATGTCCAACACAGGAAAGCTTCATCCTAGGACATGTAGTGATCAAGGTTTTGATGGGACTGATTGGGTGATAAGCTATTGATACTCGGAGTTGACCAACTTGCTTGCTTACTGACTTAGGCTTAAGACTTTGACGATAAGGTGTTCACTTTAGAACCTGTTGAACTTGCTTCTCAATGACTCACCAAAGGGTGAAAGAGATGATTGATTTTATTATGAGTGAGATGATCATGGGTGAAAGCGAGATGAAATGGATGCACCATTTTGGGTTTTTTCAAATGTTTTGAGGCTATTTTTGGAATTTTGAGATGTTTTACAAATGCTTTTGGTATTTTCAAGATTTTATGAATGTTTTTGGATTTTATGTCTCGGGGGCCAATCAAGGATGGCCTTGCCAGTGTTTAAGCTCAAAGACGACGTAGTTCGGACTCCAATTGACTTGACTGCTAATGAGATAGATGGGCAAACAAATTGCCATTTTATTGCTTAAAGGACTGGCCCAAGATGCAAACTAGATGGGCAAACGGATTGCCAATGCGACGGATGCCTAAAGGACTGACCTAAATGTGGAAAAGACGGGAAAACGGATTGTTGATGTGATGGACACATAAAGGACTGACCTTACTATAGAATAGATGGGCAAACAGATTGCCAATGTGACGGACACATAAAGGACTGACCTTACTGCAGAATAGATGGGCAAACGGATTGCCAATGTGACAGACGCATAAAGGACTGACCTTACTATAGAATAGATGGGAAAATGGATTACCAATGTGATGGACACATAAAAGACTGACCTTACCGTAGAATAGATGGGCAAATGGATTGCCAATGCGATGGACGCATAAAGGACTAACCTTAACTGTAGAATAGATGGGCAAATAGATTGCCAATGCGACGGACGCATAAAGGATTGACCTTACTGTAGAATAGATGGGCAAACGGATTGCCAATGCGATGAACGCATAAAGGACTGACCTTACCATAGAATAGATGGGCAAATGGATTGCCAATGCGACGAACGCATAAAGGACTGACCTTAACTGTAGAATAGATGGGCAAACGGATTGCCAATGTGACGGACACATAAAGGACTAACCTTAACTGTCTTGAGGGGTGATCAAAGATAACCTTGCCTACGTTCAAGCTCAGAGACGACGTAGTTTGACAAGGTGAAAGACTGACAAGACTTGATGATGAAATTTTGAAGATTTTTTGATATTTCGACATGCTTTTGGATTTTTGAATGATTTGGATGTTTTTGGATTTTCGATGAATTTTCTAAATGTTTTTGAATTTTTCACACGATTTTGACAATTTGGATATGTCATGATATCAGTGCTCTATTTTGGGGTTTTTTGTTGAAAAACAAGCATAATGTTAATCAATCGGATTGATGAATTGATAGTTTGACTAAGTGTGTTAAGTCAAACAAAAGTGATAATGCACTTGTAAACTCTAGGAAGTTGTGTTATCCTAGAATAAATTCGTACAAAAAGGATAATTTGGCTAGGTGTGTTAAGCCAAACAAGGTGATTATGGATTTGATAATTTGGCTAAGTGTGTTAAGCCAAACAGAGTGATGATAATGAACTTGTAAACCCAAGGAAGTTGTGTTATCCTAGAGTAAACTCATGCACAAGATGATAGTTTGACTAAGTGTCTTAAGTCAAACAAGGTGAAAATTGATTGGATTCGATTGATCAAGATTGATGAAGCTTGATTTGGAACAAAATTGTTTTGATGGTTTGATGTAATGCTGACGCACAAGTTAGATGTGACTGATATGAATTATTGGATTGATGTATGACAAAATTTAAAGCTTGATGAGGAACATTGTCTTGTCAAAATACGCCATCGGCTAGTGATTTGGATCTTGGATCACAAATGCTTGACCAATTTGATTTTATGTTTTCCAATGTTCGGATCGCCACATAAGTGTGAAGATATAGATCAAGATTTATTCCCGAAGCGAGATGTAAATATCTGCCCCCAATGTCTAGCAATGTTTTGAATGGCCATGGGTGGATTCTTGGATAGACTAATGGACGAATGGATATGGATCATCTTGTGATAAGATAATGGGTTTAGATAGAAGATGCTCATTTGGATAATACTTTATTGCTCAGATAGTGTTGGATAGGATGGGATCAATGAAAATAACCCATGTCAAGATGTTTACCATAAACAAGCGTAAAGTGTTTACCAAACCTTCATCAAGATCAAGATAAGGTAGATAAATGGAAATGGGTTGGATAAATGGTTCATGGATGAACGGATTTGTGTTGGCTTTATTATGGATGCGATAAGATGCCTTCTTCTGAACTGGCATACGCAGATGCTTGATTCTACACATGACGCCTGTTTGCCAGGTTTTCATCATGGTACTTGTCCAAAGCACCACCAAAATGGTTTTCACTAGAGGACGATTTTTTTCTTTACTATTTTCAATCCTTTTTCTAATTTTTTTGGATTTTTTTGTATTTTTTGTATTTTTTGTTGTCGCCAAGATGCCTGTTTGCCAGGTTTTCATCAAGGTGACCATTTTTTCAGGACCTTTTTCTGATTTTGTTGTATTTTCTAAGAGATTTTAAGCTGATGTTGAATCACCTAGTACTGTTGACATTGATGCTCTTGTCATAACGTTCCATCGGTATCCTGCTTGAAGAAGTTGTTTTGCCAAGATATGTGCACTTGAATGCAACTTATGAGATCCCTAATCTATTTTGTTGATACCGGAGTTAACTCTGTCTCCATGCGCACATCGCGATAGATTGCCTTCTGAATCCTTATGATGAAGGGTGGCCGCCAATACATGGTCAATGCGAGAGTTGGATATTATGCGTGGAGGCATGGATGGTGGAGTTTGTTTAGGAATAAAAGATGGATTGGTTGGTAGTTTGGAACCTTTGACTCTCCAAACTTGGGAAGATGAGCAATGATGGGTGGATACGGAAGTGTACGTGGAATTAGGACCAACTGCTTGATACACTTTGTATGTTGCTTGAGAAGCCTGGTTTTTCCTTTGTGGAAATCTTTGATGGATACTTGCCCCATTTTTATTTTTCCCCATAGTTTCTTCGACTGATGGAGTTTGATAGGGATAAAATTCCTTTGTATTTTTTGGTATCCACTTGTATTTTATTTTTTTGATATGCTTCTTAGCTTCTTTTTCTTTGATAACGTTCTTCATGCTTCGATTCAAGTGTTTCTTTTGACGTTGGTCCCAATTCATGGATGGGGTGATGGATGGATGAAGATTCATGACGTGGTGGGTTGTAGTATTGGCATTGGTTTCATCATAAGGATTCTTCATGCTCCCTATGTTGATGTTTGCTCGAGATGACGTTGCCCCCAGTTTTGTGGAAGTATTACTGATATGTTGAGATTCCTTGATTTTCGAATAACCAAGGCCTTGATGCCTAGGGTTGCCAATAATCTGCACTAGTTCCAAGATACCCTATTCATGTAGGCCTAATCCTCTACCTTGATAATTCATCTGCTGAAAAAACTTATTTGCAACAGGATATGATTTACCTTGGAAACAAGGTGCTAATCCTTCTTTGCTCTGTGGTGGATCTTCAAATGTCATAGCTCTTTCATTGATAAGATGATTTTCCCTTAAAAAGGTGAGTGATCCAAGTTTATAAGTGATGGGATCTTCCATAAGTGGGATGAATTCCTGATTGATACCTTTGGCTTGATCTTGGGAAATATCAGATTTTAATGCTTCTTCAAGAAGTGTTGATGCTTCACTATCCACACAAAAGTTTTCCTCATGACTCACTTCACAAGATGTTAAGGATTCATGACTTATGTAGAAGCCTTCTTCATGATTTTTTTCTAATATGTCTCTGGATTTCTCTATATCTTGATCATGTGTACAAATGTTAAGAGTAGGAGACTCTTATTTTGAATGATGATCATCTACGTGTCCATCCAAATAAAGCATCTTATGGGTAGATGGAAGGGTATGTGCTATATGGAAATGATCATTATTTGTGACATCTTGTAGGAGAGTGGCCATCACCTCATTGTAATATCTTGCATATAAAAATTCTTGATCTTGATTAATGTTGAAATTGCTTTCAATATGCTTTGGATCAAGTTCTTGACATGGGTCAATTTCAAAGGATGGATTACTTTCAAAGGGTTCTTGGACATCATCATAAGGCATTGGAAGTGGCTAAATATCCTCTTGATCTTTGAGTGGACTTGGATCAAATGGTGAGTTGAGAATTTCTTCAATATCTGTAACCATGAGGTCAAAGGATGTCAATATGTCTTGGAAAGTTCCATTGCTAGACTTTGGTGAAAGACGTTGATCATGCTTTGTTGAAAAATCTTGAAATATGTCCTCTAACTCGTTAGGTGATGTAGATACATTTTCAACATTATCATTGGTCAAAGGATCATTTTGAATGATTGTGATGGGAATCTGTTGCAAGCTCTATTGTGGGAGTAAGGCGTGCATTTTCTGTTGAGCCAACAATGCTTGTTGTTGGTCATGTTGTTGTTGTTATAACAAATCTTGTTGTTGATCTTGTTGTTGTTGTTCCAATGAAGCTTGTTTTTGGTCTTGTTGTTGTTGTGCCAACAAATCTTTTTGTTGGGCTCCTTGTTGTGCTAATTTTTGATGGACTGCTTGCAATAGTGCCCAGAATTGTGCTTGCGCTTGCGCTTGTTGAGCTTGGTGTTGGGCTTGAGCTTGTTGGGCTACTTGAGCCACTTGTGCTTGCTGAGCAGTTAGTTGTGCAGCTTGTTGTTTTTGGAGTGCCTTTTGGCGGGTAGCTTGTTGTGCAGCTTGCAACATGATGGAGAATGAATTGGTTATGTTGTGTTTTGGCGGTGGTGGTGGTGGGTTGGGGATGGTTTTGATTGTTGGGATTGCTTGGATGGTTACCACTTGTTGTTGTGATATCAATGGCAAAATGGGATGATTTGGTATGATGTTTTGATTTGGCATTATAGGTTGACTTTGAACATTGTTGTGGTTGAGAATTATATTTCCTTGATTTAGGTAACTTTGATTTTGCATGGTGCTACCTTGATTTGAATCAACATATGGAGTTGTCGACATATTACTTGGATTTTGAACAACATTGGTTTGATTTGTAATCGTATCTATCCCAAAATTCACCAGGTATGGAATTGAAATGGTCATGTTTGGTAAAGTCCTACTTGGCATGTATGGATTTGGTGGGATAATGTTGTTTGGAAAACTCATGCATTGAGCATTTGGTTGATAGATTTGTAAATTTGGACTTGGATTTAAATCTACCATTGGGAAAGGTGTTCCAAACTTTGGATTGGGCATACTCACATTCGTTGTACTTTTAAGGTTTGGAGGAGATAATGATGCCATGTATAAATGTGAGTTTAGATAATCAATTGGCATTGTGAGAATTGGATAGTTTGGATGATTTGGATTGCTCATGATGGATGAATCAAGTTTAAATTCCATGTCCCTCTTGCGTTTTAACCTTGTTGCGAGAGTGAACCTCCAAGGTGTTTAGGACCAATGATGAGATGGAGGATGAAAGGGGTGAATGATATGGGTGTTTGAATGTTTTAGGAACTTTGGATCAATGCTAGACTTTAGGAGTTAGTTTGATTCGATTTGGAGAATAGTTTGACTAGGTGTGTTAAGCCAAACAAGATGATGGTAAACTTGTAAACCCTAGGAAGTTGTGTTATCCTAGAGGCAAATTTGTTCAAGAAGATTGAAAATTTGAGTAGGTGTGTTAAGTCAAACAAGGTGATGCTGATTTTCCAAAAGGCTAGCATAAGTGATGTTGCAAAGTTCCAAAAGTTGTTGGTGAGATGAAAATTTGATTGATGTTTGAATGGATGAAGTGATGATTTTGATCCTAGATGACCCTATGAGGACTTACTTACAAGACCAAGGTGATGAAGAACATGCTTTTCCCTAGAAGTAATTCAAACCAAAAGACCAATGTTTGCATGGAAACCAAATGACTCAAAAAAGGACCAAGCACATGTGTGGTTCAATTGTCGTTTATCTTGGCTTAATGATGTTCTTTTTGATCAAAGGCACTTGCTTGCTTATGTTTCAAACTATATGTCTAGTGTCCCACTTTCTTTCTCATCCCACAAGGTCCATTGTGTGGAAATCGAGGAAAATAGGGCAAAAGTTCCTTATGTTTTACCTTGTTGAAAACAAATGACGATAGAATTTTTGCACTTAGAAACTTCTAGGGATATGATCCCTAGGGAAAGCAAGAGTGCTCATATTCGTCAAAGGTATTTGTTTCCTCCAAGGGGTTTGAAATTCAAAGTCTTTGTGTATGTTTGCTTTCAAATGTTTTTGGGAACCAAGCAATGTGTTTTCTACTTTCAAGCACTTTTGTACAACCCTAGGATGATGAGACAATGTTTTGTTGGGTTCCCACTTGGATAAATCCAGCTACGCATATCTTGTGCGGATGGCTAAATGCTTGACCACACTGGCTCCCCTCCACAGCACACACTTCTCAAGTCAGCCAAGCATTAGTACCCATGAATCTCCCATGGCATACTTTCCATCTCCACAACAAGACCACATGTATAATGTGGGGCGGCTTCAAAGGACATGACCTTTGGCACCAACAAGATAGACAAGGTTTTGGCCTTTTTCTAAACAAGGGGTTCTAATTCAAGCATTCCGTTCATGGGGGATTATCCAACATCGACGAGAGTCCATTTCTGTCCATCTCGTCGGAATAATCCTCGTGATTCTTGAACTTTCCTCAAGAATCCACACTTATATACCGGTTGGAAGTCGCTTGGCTTTAGCGTGTTACCGGTTGGGTCATTCCCTTGGGTGATTTCTTTTTCCCACAAGGCAGGCCCTCTAAGATAAACAATAGCGAACAAACATTATTCGTAGTTCGATCGACTTTTGTTTAAAAACAAAAGGAGAACACTCACAATAAGTTTTATTCACACTTGCATGTTTTGTTCATTTTTTAAGTGCCCAAATTGAAATGTGGAGGCAATCTTTTTAACAACCTAATATTACCAAAATGTTTTTGATTCTCAAGATCACAATGAAGCGCGAGAGAAGCGCATACACATTTTAGATAATATTAATTTGTAAAAAATATTGCAAAACATGGAAAACATTTGTTCATTTTAAACCTCAAAGCATTTATGACTTCTTTTTAAGCACCAAATGGAAATGTGAGTTTGCCTTGTTCAATTTTTACCTTTTCAACCAAATCTAGTGTGTTTGCCTAAAGTTCTTTTTAGCCCCTTGGCAACTTTTTGAAAGGAAATTTGATTTTGTTAATTTTAGAACCCAAAGTAAAACTAGTGTCCTAAAATCAAAGAACTTATCAAATCCTTTATAGAGTGTTAAAAAACCACTTTAGTGTTAAAAAACACTTTGTAGAAAACTAAACATAGTGCCATAAAAAAAAAGTTTGCTTGTTCTTTTTTAAACCCAAAGTAAAATTAGTTTTCCTAAGGCCAAAGATATTTAACAAATTTTCTTAAGGAGTGTTAAAGAACACTTTTAGTGTTTAGGAACACTTTGGTTTTGTGAACATGGTATCATGATGGACTTCTTTCTTTGCTTTTCCTCTTCTCCAACCTACAAAATAACAGAAAAACCAGAGAGCAATAATACAGCAAACCAAGTTAATGCTAAAAAGTTAAAAATTTATTCAAATTAAAAAAAATAGACTGTTCCCACGGTGGAGTTTAGCAGGTGCAGTGTTTTTTAGCGGGTGCGGTGTTGTTTAGAAAAATAGGCAGTGCCATACAGTGTTGTGCAGTCGACTGTATGTGGTGCTCTGCAGAAATAGAGACCGCGGGTGCGGTGGAGTTTGGAAGCGGCAAAAGTTGGCAAAATTTGAAATTTCAAAGGCAGGAAGTGATTACGGTGCTATATGGTGCCATGGGTTTCTGGGGGTGTGGTGCAATATAGTGCCGCATATGAGTCTGCGGTGCAATACAGGACCGCATGCCTGATCTGCGGTGCAGTTTCCTATATGTGAGCAAAAAACATGAAAAAACTACAGAATTTTGAAAAAAAAAGGTGATAAAAGTGAGATTGCCCTCCCTCTAGCGCCAAAATGTGAACCCCTAAACCTGCAATTGCACAAAGATGACAAACATTGTTAGTGTTAGATCAAAATGCATACAAAGAGTGAAGGATTCCCCATGAAATCCACCTATTTAAACTAGAATTAGGAAAATGTAGAACAAATTCAAATAACATAAAAATAAATCCTAATCTAGGCAATAGAATGATGATCTTATGGGGGAATTGGTGCCAATGAGATGTTGCAATTGGCCCTTTCCCAATTCCTATGTTGCAATGATATGTGAATTTTGAGATGGTCAAATCTCCAAAGAGATTTGAGCATAACCTTGGTGCAAATGTGAAAATATGAGGAATGTATGGATGAAATGAGCAAAATTAGTTCTCAATTGTAGAGAGTAACTTTGCATATGAATTGTGGATTTGAGTATAATAAGTTTACTCAAATTGTGTATGTTTGAATGAGAGGAAGAGTCTCTCATTTATAGATTTCAAATTGGAAGAATGAATGAAAATAAGCAATGTGGGATCATTCAACATCCAATGGCCAAGTACCACTTGTCAAGATGTGAATGGTTGAAGAATGAGCACATTTTGGTCAATGTGCACGGTAAATGCCCTTGGATTCAAATTTGAATTTTGAATGTGACATGTGAGAGGGAAAGAGAAATGGAGTTAATGTCACTTGGCTCAAGGTCAAGGACATGTAATACGCATTGAATGCCTTGTTGGAAGGACCAAGTCCACTTGGCCTTTTGAATTCAAATGAGGGAATATTCCCTTTTGATGCTTTGTGAGGGAAAATAGAAGAATTAATAAATCAAAGTATTTGATTTATTGTGCAACTTGCATTCTCTAGAGGATTTTAGTGAAAGGGATTAAGTTAATCATGGTTTTGATTAACTTAATGAGGAATTAGGAGATGTGACAATTTAGACTTAAATAGATGAATTAATTTAAATCATAATTGAGAGGAAATGGTTTATTAAATAAATAATTTGATTTATTTAACTGAGGAGGGAAGTATTAGATTAAATCAAATAAAGTTTAATTTATTTAATTTAATAAGAGGACTTTAGAGAATTGAATCAAATAAAATGATTTATTTAATTAAACAGAAATGTAAGGTTAATTAAATTAAATTGATTAATTTAATCAAAGGAGGTGATAGACTTAATCAGATAAATGATGATTCATTAGATTAAGGGATAGAATTATGATGAAATGCTGAGAGTGTGATTTCAGAGGAAATGATGTTAGCGATCAGGATCAAGTGTGCCAAACTAGAAATGTACATTTTCCATGTCTACAAGTTCATCAACATGGTTTTGAGTTTTGAGTCTTTTAAGAGTGTGTGATGAACTAGAGTTGTTTGATACCAAGGTGGCATATATTTGGTGGACAAATTAACACCACTAAAGACACGTGATTAAAAACCACATGCTCACAATATTGGATGGTTTGTGGAACAATAATGTGTGATACATATAACTAGCATGATGAAATGAGAATATAACACATGCATGCCAATGAAGACAAAGATGGGGACTGTTGAAAACTTGGAATACTGAGAGGGGGGTGAATCAGTATTCACTAAAATTCATTATCCTTATCAACTTAAACATCTATTCAAAGCATCTCATTAAACTTGCAGTAACAGAAAAAACATATGAAGCATGCATCACATCAAGGAACATAAGAATACTAGATTTATGTGGAAAACCCTAGAAAGGGAAAAACCACAATGAGGATTAGCTCACAATATATTATAACTATGGTTACAATTTTGATACGGAAAGGTGGACTCGCTATCTAAGAACTCATTGTCTAGAAAGAAAGAATGGCTCACTATTGGTGGCTCACTATCAAGGGCTCACTGCTCAGAATAGAGAAAGACAAAAGAAAGGGTGGCCCACTGCCAAAATGAACTACTAATAATGCATCTACAACATTTCAAAAATACAGTTGCAATTAAGCTCTGAAAACTAACTTAACACACTTCATACTTCACCACTACACCTTTCACACTTCACACTACATCAGATCTCACACACACACACTCTACACTTACACAGTACATCTCATCTCATCTCATAATTTTCACAATGAATTAACCTTGCATATATACCGCAACCAACCAAAACATCAATTAGGTCAGCCTAATTGCATGAACCGTGTATCACATAACCTGTCGACTTAAAACTTTAACACACATACCTTGCAAAATAAACCAAAATGTGTACACCTCTAGAATAGGTTGACATGACCTATAATCACTCCCATAAATCTTCTCCTTGCATACTTCAACTCCATACAACCCTGAAACCTTTAGGTCAGCACCATATAACAAAATTGGTGAAGCAATAACTGAATGAACCAATTGTTCTCAACATGAAGATCGTAAAAACACTTGTCACTTAGAGCACACATACTTCTAACACTTGTAAACACTTCCTCAAAACCGCATAACAAAATGTTCATCTGAAGTGGAATGTGGAGCATTCCAACATACACTCTATACTAGTAACACTACCATTACAGAGTTGATACTCTGTCAACATTATCTTCAACTGCAAAATGCATACAACCTTGAATATTTGGATTTAGACTCCTCCAACATGCACCAATATTACCTCAAAACTGCTTGACAAGATTCTACATAGCAGAGCAATGCGAATCATAAAACTGGTTCACTGTAACACTGAACTGTACATCAAGACTTAGGCAAAATATCCAAACCACTTGGTATTCATCATATAAATACTTCTACATATCTACCATGGGTTTCCATCAATGAAAACACCATACACTATCATGCTCATCATTCTCCATCCATACATCATCATGCTCATGTTGCCAACAATCTCCCTTAACAACTCAAGTCTCCAACAATCTCCCCCTTTGTCATTGATGGCAACATGCCCTCATTCTCCAAAACTACTCAAACTACTCCAAAACTACTCTCCCCCTTTGACATCAAGGGAAAATGGCTCACTATACATACATACATACTCTCCTTGATAGATATATACATACATGAGACTAAATCCCCCTTATTGCTTCTCTTATACACAACAAACTTCTCCAATCAATCTTTACCTTAGGAGATATTTACATCAAAGTGGCTCCCCCTAACAATATTATCCATCAAAAATGACCAAAATTGTACTATAACACCATCAACTACTTTCACATATATACATTAAAATCAAAAACTTGCATAAATATAACAAAAATGTATACCTTCAACTATCAGAGGGTAAAATACCCTTGTTGAACACCTTTAGTTTGGCAAGGAGTGTCTCCCAGTCCTTCTTTCCTATCTCCCAATACTTCTTAGTAAAGGAAAGCATACCACACTAACTCTCAAATCGAGTATGGAGGTTTTCTCCTTCATCTGGGGAGCTAGACACTGGATTCTTTTGTGTCACCTTCTTTGCATATGCTAAAACTCCAGTTAAGGTTGTAAGTCTTGGACTTACCAAATCTTTGATGTGGTTGTAGTGCATTATGATCTTTTCTTTCTATTCTTGCAGTAGGAAGAATTGACCATGTGGATTCTCAATTGTTGCCCTTTTTGCACCATCTACATCATTAGCCAAATCATAAGCACAAGAGGCTTGAGATATTTGTGACTCAATTGAGTCCATTTGATCTTTTATGCTCCTTGTGGAATTAGGCCATTTCAAGAAAAAAAGAAATAAAAAATTTTCTTCTTCCAAGCATTTCTATACATCCTCTAAGTTGCCTTGCAACTTGCCATGTGCAACACTACATTTATCAAAAATATCAGTCAATCTCTTATCATTGACCTTCTTTTCCATTTCCTTTTCTAATTTCTCTTCCAAACTAGTAGAATATTCCTTAAAGAAATCCACAAACTTCAAATTTTGTACATCAGAGGGAATTATCTATAGTTGCATTGGGAATACCTTCTTGCAATACCTTAACTACTTCCTCAATCATCTTTACACTCTTTTGGTGTGTACAATATTTCCTTCCTTCTGGAGGTATGAAAAGCATCACCAAGCTATAACTTTTGTAGGGGAGAAATATTTCTCATATCTACCTGACCTTGTTGCATTGGAATCTATAGGAGTTGTGCAAATACCATCGGTTTAAACTGCAATTGCATATCCAATAGATCCTTCAATGAATCTCCAAAGGTTTTGAAGGATTCACCAACATTTTTAGCATTTTCTCCTTCCTTCTTATCACTCTTCTCTTTCTCAGCACTGCCAAAAAATGCTTTAGCATTCTTCTCTTCTTCTGTAGACTTCTCACCATCTGAAGGAGGAAATTTTTCATCTTTTTGTGCCTATGTCTTGTTCAGGACTTCTTGTTTATCTTCTTCTCTCTACTTAGTCTTTCTCCATATCTAGAGCGGGGAAATTTTGATCATTTTGAGCTTCCTCTTTCTTCAGGGAATCTTGCATATCATCTTTCTTCTCTTCTTCAATAACATTCTCCAAAATTGGATGGATATTATCTATAACCATTTCTTCTTGCATACTCTCGTCCATAGGCACATGCTCATATTGTGAATTGTCAAGCTCGCTGCTTTCTAGGATAGCTAAATTATGTTGCATTTGTTCTTCACTATCTGGAGGGACTCCCAACCCTTTAGAAAGTTCTTCAACCTTCTGAAGAGTCTCATTCTTTATTCTTTCAATGTATTCTTTGTATCTACTCATAAGAGTGTTGACTCTTTGTTTTGTTCTGAATTTCTTGTTGTACAATTTAGACAATTTGTGTCTATCATCATGTATTAGAGAAGAACCAATCTTCTCCGAGGAAAATGCCTTTATCTTCTCATCTTCTTCAATAGTTTCTTTCCTTCTTGTAGTTATTACATTTTTCAAATCATCTCGAAATTGATCCTCAATCTTGTCTAGGCCAATGTCAAATTTTAACATATACTTGACAATAGATTCTTTAATTTTTTCCTTGTCTTCATCATTAAACTCTGGATGCATTTTAGTTGTCTCTTCCAAGAGACCAAATTTTGAAATGCTATTAAATAGTGCTTCAAATTTCAAGGGACTATGCTCCCTTGTTGAAGGGGCCTTTTCTTTCTTATTTCCCTTGTCTTTAGGACATTTTTCCCCTTCACCTAAACTCTTTTCTCTTCTCTAAAATAAAAAACTTTTTTTCTTTCTCTACTTCTTCTTCACTTTCAGTGTCTACAATATCAACTTTTTTCCTCTTTGCACTTGTCTCTTCCATAGTGTCTTGAGACTTCTTTTTTCTAGATCAATTGTGGTCCTTGTTCTTCTACATCTTTCTCATCCTCATAGATAATTTATCTCTCTTTGGTGGCCTTCTCTTTTCTTCTCCTCTTAAGAGGCATTTGTTGCACAAAAATGAGCCAAATGGTTCTTTCTTCTTTGAACTTTTTGCAGGATTTATTTCAAGGGATTTAGGAACAAAAGGAGATGGGACAGAGGTCCCAACTGACCTTCTTGTACTTGGATTACCTTGTGGAGCAACAATAGTAGATTTTCATTTCTCCACAGAACCCTTAGGAGTGTTCACTATCTCCTCCAACAGATTTTTCATCTTCTCAACATTCTTCTCAATATCTCTCATATTCTTTTCTAGATTCACTTGACTGGTTTTCTTTGTAAATGTGCCAAATTTGTCCACAGATGGATCTCTTAGTTTATTCAACACAACTTCAACAAAAATGGTAAGCTCTTCTTCAATTACTTCATATCCAAGCTCTGGAACCCAAACTATTATGGGTTCAACTGCTTCCATAATGTAGTGATCTCTACTAATCATGAAGTTTATATTAATCTTATACTTCTCAACCACACTTTTCGAAATTATGTATCTCTCTTACATTTTACCTTGAAATATCTTGAAGAAACCCCACAACATAGTTTTTTGGATTTCTAGGTTCCCTAGCCTTCTCAAGTGGTCTCTAATCTGAATAGCAACTGGAATA
The DNA here is from genome assembly GCA_007115665.2 of Sequoiadendron giganteum. NCBI lineage: Eukaryota > Viridiplantae > Streptophyta > Pinopsida > Cupressales > Cupressaceae > Sequoiadendron > Sequoiadendron giganteum. Next base: position 583,096,091 of record CM021109.1, read on the forward strand.
TTGTCCAACCACACAATGATCTTTGTACTGGGCACTTCTCTAAGGAGGTAAAATAGTAAACATATAACTAGGGTACCATACCGAAAGAGGTACCTTGATTCCTTGGTCTTCAACAGGTTCTCTATCAACTGTTGTCTTAGGATTTCACACAAACCCATGTCCAAACCTTCCTTCACCATTTGGTGGCTTGTGTGAATAGTGGTAGCTGACACAAAGTTCTACCTATTTGTATAAAATATCTTATACCCAATTATCATTGATGCATACTTCACTATCGGATCATCAATATCCTTTACCATTAGGGAAATTTTTTCAAATTTTTCTCCAGTGAGATTCATTACCACATCATTCTTCATGGCCTTCATTGTCAAAATGGTCAATTTAAGCATAACCCAATAAGAACCCTAATAGCTTCCTTATTTATCATGTGTGGCATGTCTAGCCACATGAACTTAGCATGAATATTGTTGAGCACAAATTTGACCCACTCATCCTCATAGTAGAATTTTGGAAATTTGTTTCATACATCCAACTTCTTCTCCATCAAACTCTCAAATTCAATTTTTAGTTCAAAATCATCTCTAATCAACTCATTCACCCACTATTCCACTATCTTTATATGATCATATTCTTCCATTTTGTGTTGATATAGACCACACATCCTTTGTGTGCATCACACGGTATGGAACCCTCAAAAATGCACCTTCGACATCTGATTCCATATATTTGAATGGGTTCTTCTTAAATTTAGGTTGTGGCCACTCCAAAACATCAATAACTTGTAGATTAAACATTTTGAACCTTCTTAAAACTAGGGTTTAGCAAGAGATTGATAAATACCTTATTACTCTTCGTTGGTAGGGTTTCACACAATACTTTAGAATCACTTCAAATCCCATTTGATCTACACTTCATTTCAATTTCTCATTCACAAATGACTTAATCTCATGCCAAATCACATATAAACACTTTTTCTTATGACCTAGAAATGTATTGATTACAATTGATAAAGTTAGGTCAAAAAGTTGGCAATCCTTCACTGTGTTATCATAGACATCTTCAATCACTCTACAAATCTTTGCAATAGAATATTTCATATTGAAGATACCACCAATAGATCAACCATGTTGATCTACACATGTACCAATGTGCTAAAGCCATCATCACCACATCTTTGGTGGGGACTTAAAGATCTTTTGCTAAAACTCCCCAAAGATAAAGCTCTTCATCTAGTTTTTGGAGGAAACATCTAGACTAAGGCCTATCACAGACTCACTTTTAACTCAATTCTCTTCTTTCTTCTTCCATATCTTGTTCATTTCCTTCTTCATTTCAACTGGATCAATCTTCTTTATTGGATTACTCTCCTATTATGAAACAAAGGGTTTCACATTCTTAGATCTGTAAATCTTAGCTATGTGTCCTAGTTTATTATATTTATGACATATGACACCTTTTTGGCTAACAAACTTACTTCTTTCCATTTTAGATCTTCATTAAAAATCCTTATGCCCAAATCCATTACATGTATAACAATAACCATTGAATGATTCAAACATCATACCACTATTGTAACCATTCATCATCTAACTTCTACATTCACTAGCTTTATGACCAAAACTATTGCATGTATAGCACTGACTAGGAAATTATTGAACATTATAATTCATTCTTCTTTTACATTATATAGCTCTATGTCCAAACTTATTGCAAGAATAACATTAACCATTAAAATATGAATAGCTTTGTGTAGTAGGTTGTCTAATAGGAGGTCTTTTGAAATTTTTATTCTGGTTCCAGAACTATTTGACATTGCTCTTCTTATCATTCTTTTTTTCAACATTGTTTGAAGTCTAATTCTCCTTTGAACTTTCTCATTTTTCAAACCTAATCCTTCTTTCTCCTCAGAAGCATTTTGATTTGCAATCATTTCATCAAGAAAGGTGGAGCTCTTCTTGAATCTTTTCTTTCTCCAGATCTGATCTCAAAGTTATAATCTCTTTTTTAAGCTTTGAACATTCTACAAATTTATCTTTTAATTTAGCATTTAGGTAGTCTTCAACTCTTTATCCTTCTTTAACTTGCACTTTCAAATTAGTGATTGTTTCATTTGATTTCTTGAGCTGCTCATTTGTTTCCTTGAATATTTTTGTAGCTTTCTTGAGTTTCTCTCTCAACTTCTTGATACACTTATTTGCATCTTTAAGATTCTCTTTCATATCTCTATTCTCATATTCTACTTTATACAGATCATCAAGAGCTGATTTGAGTTCTCCTTCCATATTAACTTCACAATCTTCTTCAGTAAACTCTTCAGGGATAATCTCTTCTAGAGGGATAGGATACTTCCTTTTATCCATGTGTTCAACCTCCAAGATCTACCAAACAAACTAACAAACTGACTACCTAGGAATTATGAAATAAAGTGAGATAAGATAAGATCTAGAAAATATAACTAAGACTTCTAGAAATAATCTTATATCCTAAGTAAACTTAATCATGTGAATAAATCCCCTAAGTCCCTAGTGAGATAAATTACTAGGTACAAGACTTTAATTCACACCAACACCCCCCTTAAGTGCAATTTAGGGGATTATTATTATTAAAATGATGCAAAAAGATGCAAATATGGGTCCTGACTACAAGGCCATTTTAGGTACCCATGTACAAAAGAAAAAAAATCTCTAACAACTAGAGAAAAGGAGAAAACCCTATGGAACAAAACTCCTCTCAAAAAGAGATAAAAGAAACAATCAAATGAGGAAGGATGGAGGACTCCATGATACCCCCAAGTACACCACCCATCACATAGATACATTACAAAAGTCTCCCCATAAGAGGGAAAGAGAGAGACTATGTAGCCCCCCCCCCCATAATGTATAATCACCTACAAAAATGGTAAGTTATGAAGACAAAACATAATCAAATGTTGACAAAAAACTTGTCTCCCTTTTGGAAGAAACAAAATCAAGTACAAAAGTAGGAATGCTTCCCATTCTAGATAGGAATTGAAACAAGGAAGCATGAAGATGTATGATGACAATTTCTTTGAAATTTTCTCAGGTTTCTTCATGTCCATTGAAGATGAAGATGACACTATCAAATCAAGTGCATTCCCAATCAAAGAAGAAGGTGACAAATCAAGACTATATGAAAATCGATGTTGAAAAATATCCAAAGACAAACATGGGTTGACAATAGTTGTGCAATGGTTGTGTGAAGGGGGAAAATGTACTAATCTAAAGTGCAAAATAAACTAGAATGCAAAAGAAGCACAAAGCACCTAACACCTCAAATGATTAGCCTTGTTGGAGTCAAAAGAAAGCAAGATAAAAATTGAACAATACAATTATACCTTGTCTCAAATTGATCCTTTGGTTGGCCCTTGATGGAAAAATGATGCAAAGTGATTGAAATGCAAATGAGGATGCAAATGGCTAAGATGGATGAACATTGAATGAGAAATGATGTGATAAAAACTTATGGAGGCTCAAATGACTCAAGATCATAAGTTGGCTAAGAATGCAATGACTAGTCCCTTTAAAGAAGGAAGAGAGGGTTATTTATAGGAGAAGTTGAATTCTCTAGAGAATTCAATGGTCAAAATTGAGCCACCATGGCTAAGATGGAGGGTTGTGGTGAGTTGAAGACTCACAAGCCCTCACATTTGGACATGTGGCGGGTGAGTTGTCCAAAGGACAAGGTGAGATTGCAAGGGTACAAATGACATGGAAGAGGCCATGTGGTCCCAAGGTACTTGCAAGTACCTTGGAATGTGACTGATGTGACCTCTCAATGATCACATGGGGAAGGGGAAATATTTGCAGGAATAAAAGTGAATTTTTAATTCACTTTTTGGAAGAAACCAAAGGGTAAGACAAGATTCTTTCTAGAAAGTGTCTTTGTCCCATGGGTACGATGTGACATATGAGATGTCATGGGGAAGACAAATGCATGGGGGGAATAAGTGTGAATTTTTAATTCACATGGGGAAGAGGTCAACCCAAAAAAGGTAAGTACCAAGAAGGTTGACTTAAGGACATGTTAAAAAGGGTAAGTTATTAGGATTAGGATTGTGCAAACAGATGATTAGAGGCAAGTGGAAAGTTATGGAGGATGTGACATTAATCCTAATTAAGGATATGCACATTTTAATGAAGGATTAATTAAATTAACCCAGATTAATGTAAAGGTTATGGAGGATGTGACAAGGAGAGAGAAAGAAAGAATTAAAAATTGAAAAGGATAATTGACTAAATTAAATAAATTGATTGATTTATTTAATTTAGAGATGAAGTGGGCTAATGTATAAAGTATTTAATTGATTAAATTAAATACCTTAGGAATGTTAGGGAAAAGGGACAATATTAATTAAATATGTCATTTAATTAATATAGATGGATTAGATGAATAAATGATGGGATTATGACCATATGAAAGTGGTCAAATTTAGGTGTCTACATTTTGCCCCTCTTTGAGATGGTGTTACGAAGTAACATCATTTCAAAGAATATTAAAATATAGCACTTAAAAAATATGGTTAGATCAATGAAGATGCCCCAGTCATTTGAAGAGTGACTAGGAGGAAAGATGATGGGAATGAAGATAAAGATTAGGGATTGAGGATGCCCCCTCGAGAGGACATGTGGGGTTAAGAGAACATGGATGTGCTCATGAAATGGATGAGATAATTCAAAGGTAGATGGGGAAAATGATTCAAAAATTATGGATGAGGAGATAAAGGAAAGCACAAATGGATTCTAGTACAAATATGATGTTTCCCCAGTCAAGCGACAAGCCAGGATGGACTGAGGATGGATGGAGTGTTGCTGATGAAGGAACGATACATCCTCGAACAACACAAGGATGGGGAAAGATACATCCCAATAAGAGTGTTGTTGATGAGGGAAGGATGCATCCAAAAACAACACAATGATAGGGAAGGATACATCCCATTGATGATGATGATGACGATGATGATGAGGATGATTGGGTCAAGTCTTGTAGCAAGGCTAGGAACAAGACCAAAGATGTGATGAGATGATTTGTGCTAGATGGAATGGATTTGGATTGGATGGAGATACGAGATGAAAATGATGGAGGTAAAGATGCAATGCAATGGAAGATGCAAGTTGCCATTTTTGGAGCACTAATTTTTCCTATAGCATAAGACACCAGACACCATGGTATGTGGAACCAAGGAAGATTAGTGTCTAATGCATAAACAAACACAGCAAACAAGAAGGTTATCCCAATACCCCAAAGTCACAATGACTTTGGTCGGGCCAGGTATTGAGATAACCACAAGCACAAAAGGATGCCCCATCATAACACAAGACCTCAAGGGTCCTTAGGGGTCTTGATGGGTACTATGTGGGTCAACCAAGAAGATAAAAAGAAAAAGAAAAATCAAGATATTCCCCTATGTTAACACACCATAATATGAGAGATCATGGTAGCCTTGACAAGTGATGATAGGGAGCTCAAATGATAAATGAAATGTCAAAAACATCAAAAGATCACAATCAAGTTTCAAATGTCCTTTTCCATAGGATCAAAAGGATGGATGGGGTTGATGCGGTATGTTAGGAAGGATACATCCTATTGAGACCAAAGATGGAGGATAGATTAGTTGATCGACATGACACGGGGTAGCTGAAAATGATTGAACCTCATGAGACTAATGACCTTTGTTCGTAAGTACCAGCTAGGATAGGGACATACTTGATGACACAACCAAACATCAGGATGACAAGATGACAAGAAACAAGACAATAAAAACCCTAAAGACCTAGGGGCTTGAGGGTTGATCAAAGATCAACCTTGCCTATGTGAAAGCGCAGAGCCCTCATAGTTCGATGAAGGACCATGGATAAAAGCAAAAAGAGGAAATCGAAGACCACGATGGAGAGCGTAGACCGAACAAATTCCCTAGGGGTAGATCAAATGATTGACCTTGCCTACATGAAATCACAGGGGCCACAGTTCGACACAAGGCCAAAGATAGACAATGGAAGAGGACAAGACAGACAAAAGATAAAACCCTTGGGGCGGATCAAATGATCGACCTTGCCTACATGAAAGCAAAGGGGAAACATAGTTCAACAAGAGACCAATGACAAATAATGGATAAGGGATGATGAGATGACTAGGATAAATGGATAAAAGGATGGAGCAGATATGATGAGCCAGGATAGGCCGTGCGGATGGGATGGTCGACATGTTGGATGTGGGTTATGCAAAGCTCAGGAATGGGATTGTGATCTAGATTATTAGAAGATGATGATGAGAGGATGTATAGATGAATGATGAAGAGTGATAGGATATGGGATAGATGTGAGGAATATATAGGAGTGATGATAGTGAGATAGCATGGCATTGGATTGCATGGGGGTAGCCTATAGCTAGATACCAATGACAAGGGTTGATGAGATGGAAGGAAATGGATGGATTGATAAATATGGGGAGATAGGAAGATGCTAGGATAGGTGGATAGAGGAAATCAGATTTAGAAAGATGGAATGAATTATTGGATAGATAAATAGATGAGGAGAAAAGATGGAAAAGGACTAGTGGATGTGTAGATACGAAGATAAGGATTTGGTAGATGGATATGGATCAAAAAAGTAGATGGGGAAGATAAGGAAAATGATAGTGGATGAGGGGAAAATATGCCAAGAGATGTCCAAAGCATGTATATATATGTGCCCTTGTCTTTATCAAGATCACAAAGAAGATGGAGGGACTGGGATATGAATGGGAGATTATGGGTAAGATGTGGAAGATAGGCAGATGTAGGAGATGGAGGAAAGGAATGCGTAGGTGGAAGTTGCCCCTGATTGTGGAAGAAAATCAAATGGGGGATTTACGCATGACACCTATTTTCCAGGTTTTCATCATGGTACTTATCCAAGGCACTTGTTGGCCAAGTTTTCACTGTTGGATGAATGATTTTCTCTTTACTATTTTCTTTTTGTTCTTTTGGTTTTCCTTTTTCTTTTCTTTTTTGATTTTGTGAGTTTTTGGACTTTTTGGACGAGGATACGGGTGAGGATGGATGATGATATGGATTTGGAAGACAAATAATAAATTGGATGGATGAAGGACTCAAGCATCAAGTTCCAGATGAGGTAAAGAAGAGCCCAAGTGTAAAGCAACTATGTGGATGTTGGTACAACCTTATGAGAATGGATGGATTATGCAAGAGGATGGATTAAAGGGGTGTGATGGGGGAGATATGGGGATAGTGTATGGGATGTTGGAAAGTGTATGGATGGAATCATGGAGTGGATGTGTGATGGGGGAAGGTGTCCGAGACCAACATTGGCACGTGTGGTAGATGTGAAATGATAGGAGGGTTGATGGGTGGAGAATGTGGCGATAATGGAGGCATTGGGCTAGTGAATTTTGGGACATAAGGACCCAAAACATATTTAGGAGATGGAGGATGCAAATGATTAGCATCAGGATTAGCAACTTTGGATGGAATTAGGGATTTCTCATTTGAAGGCATGACCTCTTTTTTCTTAGGAATCCACATGGTTTTGATTTTTTCTTTAGTGGGCCTTTGTGGCCATTTGGATTGATTTGGCTTTTGGATTTGATTTTTCTTTTCTGCAACATGTCTTTTGAAGGGGACATGAGGAGCTTTAGATTCATGTGGATGTTTGGATTTATGCATTGTTGCTTTGGCATCCAAAGTTCTTTTAGTAGCAATGGGATGGGTATGAGGAGATGGATGATATGGAGAAGATGTGGATGCAGTGATAGAGGTAGGCTTGTGATGAGGGTGTGTGAATGGAGGATGTGAGATAGCATGCATGGACAGGTGCCTTTGTTGATCCCGATTAGGGTTTATGAATTTAGGATTCTTGGGATGCATGCTAGGTATAGGATAGGATGGAGGAGGTGATTTTGGGATATAAGGACCCAAAATAGATTTAGTACATGGAGGATGAGTAATGGTGGATGGAGGCACAAAAGGACCCAAAATGGACTTAGAGGATGAAGGAGGAAGATGGACGGTTATTTTGCGGTAATACGATGGAGGAGGAGGGATGGCAACAAAGGATTTGGTAGAGCGATGAGAAGTTCCTCTCATTCCTTTGGAAGAGGCTCGCTTAGGAAGTATGGAGGTTGTACCAAAAAATTTGGATTGTGAGTCTTGTGAGATATATCCAAAACCGTGTGCACCTAGATGTTCTTTGACCTGAATGGGTTCTAAAATATCTTGCTCATGAAGGCCTAAACATTTTCCTTGATAGTTCATGTTCTCGAGCATGTGATCTATGGTAGGATGTTTATTCTTTTGGAAGCATGATGTGAGTGTGTTAGCAGGTGGAGGAGGAAAGGTGGTGCATAGACTTTTTTTTCTCCTACAAGAAGACCTCCATGGAAGAGTGTAATATTACCAAGGTGATATAATAGTGGCATTGGGATGGCGGAGCTAAGCGGTGATGGAGGATTGTGCAATGGAGATGAGGGGATAGCCGCATCTTGATTTGGAAGTGATAAGGGATCCCAAGATGGATTAGGTGGTATGACAGGATCTAGATTTGTGGCAGCGGGTAATAAGGGTTCATGAGATGGAGCGATTGGATCTTGAGTACAAAGGGGATCATGGGATGGAGTAGATGAGCTAGGGTGATCTTGAGATGGATTAGATGGGATGGAAGGATCTTGATTTGGAGGAGGTGATATGCTCGTATGCTTTAGATCGAGCTCTTGGCATGACTCATCTTGTGTGGGATGTATGATGATGGAAGAGTGTTGAGATAGGAGGATGGAGGATTCATGAAGGTCGTGGGATTGAAGTTTGTGAATATTAGGACTGGGAGGAGGGGATTGGATGTATTCAATGGATTGAGTGGATCAAGTATTAGAAGATGGGGATTCAATGGATTTGATGGGCTCAACCGTTTGGACGGTATCAAGAATGGTAATGGGAGGGATAGGTGTAGGATGGGGGAGGGCCTCATCACTAGTGACAGTACATGATAGAGTGGGAGGGCATGGTGTCTCTTCTATCATGAGTCCTTGGGCGACATTTGGAAGGGATGTAGGATTAGGTAGGGTGATGGGAATGGATGGAGGATCAAGGATGGATGGAGGACTAGGATTAGGGATTGGTGGAGTAGGATTAAACATGGGGATGGGAATGGATGGAGGATTAGGGATTGGTGGAGTAGGATTAGACGTGGGGATGGGAATGGATGGAGGATTAGGGATTGGTGGATTAGGGTTGGATGAGTGGATGGGAATGGATGGAGGATTAGGGATTGGTAGATTAGGGTTGGATGAGTGGATGGGAATGGATGGTGGATTAGGATTAGATGTAGAACCAGGAGGAGATGGAGGATTATGATTAGATGAGTGGATGGGATTGGATGGAGGAATAGGAGGGGATGGAGGATTATGATTAGGTGAGTGGATGGGATTGGATGGAGGACTATGGATTGGTGGATTAGGATTAGATGGAGGATTAAGATATAATGTGAAGGGGGGAGTGATGCAAGAGGATGTAGATGATGAATTAAGATAGGGGGATATAGATGTTGGATTAGGTTGGGGAGATTGGGATGATTTGTGATAGTAGGAAGATGTGGATGATGGATTAGGATAGCAATATGTGGAGGCTGGATTAAGGTAGGGAGATTGGGATGGGGGATTATGGTAGGAAGGTGTGGATGTTGGATTAGAATAGGAAGATTGAGGTGGTGAACTACCATAGGAAGCCATGTATGGTGGGTTGGCATAGAAGGATATGGATGATGGACTAGGATAGAAAGATTGAGATGGTGGATTAGGATAAGAGGAATATTGGGATGGTAGAGTATGATAGGAATTGGTGAGTTTTTTATTAGGATGAGAAGGTTGGGATGTGGGATTAAGGTAGAGGTGATGATAAGGATAGGAGTATGGGGATGGTGGATTACTACAGGAGGATGTGGATGTTGGATAGGATAGAGGTGCAGAGGGAGGACATGATGAATATGTCAATGGTGAGGATGTTGGATATCCCTTGTCAAGGGTAGCATAAGGACTGTTATTAGCTATGGATGAAGGCATGGAGGGATAGTTCAGAGAAGTGATTGGATTGTGTGATTGGATAGTTCTAAAAAAGGTTGTTTCTAAGGGCAGGGCCACCCCTTGAGGTCAAGGCCGCCAAAACATAGGTCAGGGCTGCCCCTTTGTAGGGAAAGGCAACCTCTTTAGAGGGAAAGGCCGCCCAAACAAAGAATAGTGAGGAACAGGTCCAAAAATAGTCAAACAGGGTCCCAAAAAAGACTATTTTGGAGGGCAGGGCCACCCCTTGAGGTCAAGGCCACCCAAACAGAGGTCAAGGCTACCCCTTTGTATGGAAATGCCACCCCTTTGGAGGGCAAGGCCACCCAAATAGATAATGATAAGGAAAAGGTCCAAAAATAGTCGAACGGGGTCTCGAAAAAGACTATTTTTTTTTAGGGCAGAGCCGCCCCTTGAGGTCAAGGCTGCCCAAAGAGAGGTCAAGGCCACCCTTTTATTAGGCAAGGATGCCCCTTTGGAGGGAAAAGCTTCCCAAATAGAGAATGATGAGGAATAGGTCCGAAAACAGCCAAACGGGGTCCCGAAAAAGACTCTTTTGGAGGGAAAAGTCGCCCATTGAGGTCAAGGCCACCCAAATAGAGCTCAGTGCTGCCCCTTTATAAAGAAAGGTCGCCCCTTTGGAGGGAAAGGCCACCTAAATAAAGAATGATGAGGAACAGGTCTGAAAATAGTTGAACGGGGTTCCGAAAAAGGTTGTTTCGAAGGACAGGGCTACCCTTTAAGGTCAAGGCTGCCCCTTGAGGTCAGGGTCACCCAAACAAAAAATACTTAGCCAAATTTTGACTTAAACAGGCCAAACAGCTGGGTAATGAAGCTCAAAATGGGCAAATGGATACTTGGAATGGACGGGCGAATGATTGGAATGGATCGTTTAGTATCCTGAATAAGGGAACAGCCCTCAGAATGAAGAAATAGGTTGTCGAAATGGGTGAGCAGCTTCCTGGAATAGTAAAAATAGTTGTTTTGAAGGTCAAGGCCACCTCTCTAGGTCAAGGCCACCCAAATAGAGCTCAGGGCCATCCCTTTGGGTCAGGGCCGCCCAAACAGAGGTCAGTTTTGCCCAAACAAGAAAAACTTAGCCAAAAACGACCGAACAGACACCAACGGCCCCAAACGAGGTCCCAGATAAAGCTGACCTCCAGAATGGGTAGTTGGATTTGCAAAATGGGAAAAAGACCACTTGGAATGAGTGAATAGATGTAGGAGGTTGAGGAACAACGCTCGGAATAGGAAAACGAGTTCCCTGAATGGGTGAATGGCTTTTTGAAGCAGGATCGTGTTAAAGCTCAGATTTGGGTTGGATGAAAGCTCAAATTAGGATTAGATTAAAGCTTTAAATTAGGATGATGGGACTAAGGCTCAGACTAGGATTGGATTGGCAGATATGATAGAATTGATTTGAAACCAAGATCATGGTTTTAACTAGAGGACGCAATGTGTTGACAACCAAATTTTTGTCAGATTTGGCAGTTTTCAAAAATTGTCAGATTTTTAGGAAACTTCATAGAATACGTTTGAGAGTCCAAGTTTTTTCCAAAAATACCCAATACTAAGATAGGATGAATTACCAACTAACATCCCAAATCTGAGACATGCATTCAGAGTTATTAACGAAAACGATTTCTCAAAAACTAGAAAACTAGAAAAAGAAATGCTAAACTGCGATTTTGAGGGTCAAGATGAAAGTTTGAGGCTCCGAAAATGTGTGAAAACAGGATCCAATGGATTTGTAATCATTGGGAATCCACATGCCACTTCATAACGCAACAACTCATAAAATTTCAGCCAAAACCCACATTCAAGTCAAAAGTTATGGCCTCCGAAAGTTTCGGCATAAAAATCAAAACCTTCAAAATGAAGTCTAGATGATTGGAATGGATGATTTGATGATAGATGTGGACTCCAATGATGTTCTAAGAAGCATCTACGCAATCTGGTCGATGAAACAATGACTTTTAGAAAATGTTGATGGATGCTCGGAACGGTGAAACAACCACTCGGAACGGGCAAACAGCTTCCTAGAACAGGTGAATAGTTGGTCGAAAAATAATGGTTTGAACCTAACTTAGTTAAAAATAGTGATGGAAAATGATGGAAACAACAAGTAAAAAGGCCAAAGACTGATTAACAAGTACTGGTTTCTCACAACAAGACACTTCAAGCAACACAAGCCTAATTTTAGTGTTAAGGTATGGCCAACACAATCTTCTATCTAGGCTTAACAAGTTTGCTAATGGTGTCCCCGATATATGCACGGTACGTGGGGCACAACCATGAACACCATCCAATCTACAAGCGTGAGTCGAGAGCAGCTAGCGAGAGACTAGGAGCTCGGACCAACCCTTCATGTCTATCTAGATATCACTGTAGTTTCGACGCTCCATCAGACACGACGTGACTGGATTGAGGTATAGCTTTTGCCTTCCCCCTTTATATACCCCATTGATAACACGTGGTTGGAATCATCCCTTGGAGTGATGAAATCCCCAAGCAGGTCCCGCTAATAAATGAAAAAGGGATAAAAATAGACTAAGTGAGCTACGATTTCTCTTCACCCAGGATCACCAAACAGTGCAAGGGGATTGGATATGTCAATAGCTTACTTCAAACATGGAAAAAAGATTATTGACCCTTTAATTAGTCTTATGTTCCTATTTTAAGAGAAACAAGAGGATAAGACTAATTGAACATGATTTTTCTACCTGCAAAATATTTTTTAGTAGTTTCATTTTCTATCTTTGACAAACGGACCTGGAGGAAATAGTTGTCAGAAAAAAATAGAAAACAGCAGCAAAAAAGTCTGTTGTCAGGTCAGGGCCACCCAAACATGAAACCTACACAAAAGACTATCAGAAAATAGATAAAAACAACAACAGAAAAATCTGCTGCTAGGTCGGGGCCACCCCTCCAGGTCAGGGCCACCCAAACATGAAACCTGTCAGAGAAAATAGTCAAAAAAAATAAAAACAGCAACAGAATAGTCTGTAGCTAGGTCAAGACCGACCCTCCAGGTCAAGGCCACCCAAACATGAAATCTGTAGAAAATAGAGTCAAAAATGATAAGAAACAGCAGCAGAAAAGTTTGTTGCTAGGTCAGGGCCGCCCCTCCAAGTCAAAAATGCCCAAATATGAAACCTACAAGGAAAACAGTTAGAAAAGTGATGAAAATAGCAACAAAAAAAAATTCTACTAAGTCAGGGCTGCCCATCCAAGTCAGGGCTACCCAAACATGAAACCTGTCGAAAAAATAGTCAAAAAATGATGAAAAATAGTAGCAAAAAAATTTCCTGCTAGGTCAAGGTCGCCCAAACATGAAACCTGCAAGAAAAACAGTCAAAAAAAACAAAAAACAGCAGTAGAAAAATCTATTGCTAGGTCAAGGCCGCCCAAACAGTGATCCAGCAAAGAAAAACAGTCAAAAAAAAGCAGAAAACAGCAGTAGAAAAATCTTATGCCAGGTCAGGGCCGCCCAAACAGTGATCCTGCATAGAAAAATTAGTCACAATAAAGAAGAAAAATCTTATGCTAGGTCAGGGCCGCCCCTCTAGGTCAAGGTCGCCCAAATTAGTGGACAAGGCTGCCCCTTTGTGTCAAAATGTATAAAAAACTAAAAAAACAACTATTTGTAGAAAAGACCCGTGACATGGGTCCCACCGGGCATGCTAGAAATGTGAAGGGGAAAAACGTACTAATCTAAAGTACAAAATAAACTAGAATGCAAAAGAAGCACAAAGCACCTAACACCTCAAATGATTAGCCTAGTTGGATTCAAAACAAAGCAAGATAAAAATTGAACAATACGATTATACCTTGTCTCGAATCGATCATTTGGTTGGCCCTTGATGTTGCTTTCATGTGTGCTCCTTGATGGAAAAATGATGCAAAGTGATTGAAATTCAAATGAGGATGCAAATGGCTAATATGGATGAACATTGAATGAGAAATGATGTGATAAAAACTTATGGAAGCTCAAATGACTCAAGATCATAAGTTGGCTAAGAATGCAATGACTAGTCCCTTTAATGAAAGAAGAGAGGGGTATTTATAAGAGAAGTTAAATTCTCTAGAGAATTCAACGGTCAAAATTGAGCCACCATGGCCAAGATGGAGGGTTGTGGTGAGTTGAGGACTCACAAGCCCTCACATTTGGACATGTGGCGAGTGAGTTGTCCAAAGGACAAGGTGAGATGGCAAAGGTACAAATGACATGGAAGAGGCCATGTGGTCCCAAGTTACTTGCAAGTACCTTGGCATGTGACTGATGTGACCTCTCAATGATCACATGGGGAAGGGGAAAGCTTTGGAGGAATAAAAATGAATTTTTAATTCACTTTTTAGAAGAAACCAAAGGGTAAGACAAGATTCCTTCTAGAAGGTGTCTCTGTCCCATGGGTACGATGTAACATATGAGATGTCACGGGGAAGACAAATGCATGGGGGGAATAAGTATGAATTTTTAATTCACATGGAGAAGAGGTCAACCCAAAAAAGGTAAGTACCAAGAAGGTTGACTTAAGGACATGTTAAAAGGGGTAAGTGATTAGGATTAGGATTGTGCAAACAAATGATTAGATTAATTAATGATGATTAGAGGCAAGTGGCAAGTTATGGAGGATGTGACATTAATCCTCATTAAGGATATGCACATCTTAGTGAAGGATTAATTAAATTAATCCAGCTTAGTGAAAGATTATGGAGAATGTGACAAGGAGAGAGAAAGAATGAATTAAAAATGATAAGGATAATTGACTACCCCCGCAAATGTGTCCTTCAAATTTGAAATGTGAGACTCCATAAACAAGGATGAAATGTTTGATAAATAGGAATCAAGTAATCAAGAAGACATTTAGATATTGGTTGTAATGAATCATTGGAAGTTCTCAATGAATCACCAATAGAAAATGAATAGTCCTGCTAAATAGGAATGATGAAAGCTTCAATCAATGACTCTGCACAAGGAATCAATGAAGGTGAAGGTATAATAGATGTCTTTGATGGAGAAGGATCATGAAGAACCCTTATCATCCTCATCTGAATATTTGAAGTAGTCCAAATTTGTAAACTCTTCCATAATATTATGATCATAGGGTATCTTGTCTGAATAATGAAGAGACACATGATATTCTAAAACATGATTATCTGGGAATGGTGGAGTATCAGGATCTCCATATATCTCCCAAATTTTAGTCCAAAGAGTATGAGGACAACCAAAATGATCAATAGATTTCAAAATGTCATCATCAACATGCATTGCAATAACCTCTAAGACATCATACCTTTTGCAACTCCAAGAAAAAAAATTTAAACCTTTATCTGGAGGGGGAACAAAACCATACAAATATGGTAATAATTGAACTGATTGGAGATGGTTTATGATGTCATCCCTCCATTGTTTGTAGTTTCCCCTTTCCAATATAATCAGAGAAGGATGAAATAAAAATCCCATAATGAACTATGATAAATCTCCAAGATTACAAAGATATTAACCTCCAACATCAATTAGAAACTCCCAAATCTGAAAATACAACTGAAAATGAAGCCCCCCACAAACAGATTTTCTCCAAGAGACAAGATATCCAAGTTATGAACCAAAAAGAAAAAATGAAAAAAATTGAATATATCACACATGGGGCTGAATCTGTTGGAACCTTCAAAGTGCCATGTTGAAAATTTTGATACAACACTCAGAAGCACAGTTGTAAAATCCACTTTAGGAGCCTACTTTAAAAAATAATAACTTGAAGTCCATTCAGTTTCACACAAAATCACCTTGCACGGATGTTTATCTACCATATGTGAAAGTGCACGCTAATTTTCAACTTTGTACGATCAGTTTTGAAAGAGTTTCAAAAGACCAAGTTGAAGGGTTCTATGAAGGGTTGTTGTCTACACAGTGAAATCTTTTAAAATGATCAACTTTGAAAGATAATTTTAAGCAACTGGAAGGTTGTCAAGACAAATCAATTGGTTCTTTTGATTCTCCCCATCTCAATGTGCATCCATGTCAATTTTTAGAGCTTCGGAACATCATTTGATATTTTTTCGAAATCAAATCCAAATACATTTTGTCATTGTTTGTGATTGCATTTTCAGAACAACTACAGAATGGTCAAGTTTAATTTTTAATATTTTTCTGAGGAAGAGGATTTGAGAAAAACCCTCTTGCACACCTACTCATGGAGCCTAAATGAACTAATTCCCAAAGCTAAAGCTTCATAGGAGAAGATTTGGTATTTTTTCAAAAGGGAAAATTGGCATGCTTCGAATGGTTTTCACAGGTGCAATTTCATAAACAGGCCAAGTAGGTTACTTTGAACATTAATATCTCGCACCTCAGGATGAGTTTCTATAGGCTATTTTTTGCAATAAATTCTTGGATCATATTTCTATATGTTTGTGCATTTTCATGGTCATCTAAGTAGTTCTGGTATGCCTTTTATTGTTTTACAATAGCTCTCGGGCTAGATTTGGCACCCCAAAAAAATTGCAAATCGTGAAATTCTAGTGGTGACCCAGTTGATTTTTTGGCCTCAAATGTTTCCAGTTTCAATTTTGTTGGATTCTGATCTCATTTGGTGCATTAATTTAAAAATTCATTTTCCTCACAATAGATAGGGCCAGTTTACAAAGGAAGTACCTTGATTTGGCGAGTTGTTCAAAATCCATCAAAAACCCAATTCAAAAATAATTGATCATGGTCCCTTGCAAATTTTTGTGACTCTAGGATGCTCTGTGTGCCTGTAGTGAAAATACTTTGTTTGCCTCCCAACTGAAATTGAAAAATTCTTTCTTAAATCCTAAAGTTCAAATGATATATATTTTAAAATATTTGATATGTTTTCTAATGAATATGGAAGCTTTCAAAACCCTAAATATTTCATTTTTTTATAAATTTTAATTTTGTAAAATATATGAAACAAAACCAAGCAATGAAATATTGAAGATACCTTAGAAGAGAAGTCATCTTACATAATGTTGCAAATACAAATGTTATGGTTGTAAAAATACACACAAATATGAAGGTAATGACTGTAGGAAATACTCTTGAGGATTCCAGAGAGAGAGCCCATTTCAGGTACCATTTGTTGTGAAGAGCCAAATAGAAACATATATGGTTTTCATGGATACATTGAATTTGAAGGCAAACGGATTTCACTTGGCCCGTCCAACATAAATTTTGTGTGGTTGTGAGTTGAAAATACTATTTGGGTTATTGGAGTTGTAGTCTATGGTGTTAGAGAGACCACAGTCATGTTGAATAACTCAAGAGCACCATCAAAAAGGAGCAGATTGGAATCCCACATAAACAAGGAAACAATTTATTTGTCTCTATTCCTCATGGTCATTTGTGTAGTTGTGGGATTAGCCATGGGACTATGGCTAAGACGGCATAAAGAACAACTAAGTACTTTGCCTCACTTCAGAGATAGGTATTTCAAGGTTTCAGAGAACAAAGTTTATAATTACTATGGTATAGGAGCAGAGGTAGTGATTGCAATATTATCGGCAGTGATAATATTTCAGATTATGATACCCATTTCTCTGTATGTATCCATGGAGCTGGTCCATTTGGAACAAGCTTATTTCATGATTAAAAATGAAAAGTTGTTTGGCATTGTTTCCAAATCAAAGTTCCAATGACCAAGTGTTGAATATCAATGAAGACCTTGGATAAATAAAATATTTTTAAAATAGGAAGCTCATGTACGTCGAAAGGGGGAAAATGAATGTGTGAGTCATCAACCACAGACACAAATGAAGTCACTAAGAAAGCCCTCAAGACTTTGTCGATGAAAAGCGTTCTTAGAGAAAGATGACCAATACTGCATCCCCGTGAAGTAAATTCTAATGATGTGTGGGTGAGTGGTGAGTCTTCCCACATCCCCGCAAGGGGTCTCAAATTTGCCTGCGGTATTGCTGGGAAGTGCAGGTATGCGGTGAAATGAGACATTTACGATAGTGCGGTGAAAAGGTAAATCTATGAGGTTAAAAGTATTATATTTTGCAGATGAATATTTATGCATGAGAAGGGAATATTTTAAATCATAGTATAATATATGATTTAAATATTTTCACCAGAATGTGAAGTATTTTTTACCAAGGAAGCGAAGATTGTTTTAACTAAGGAATATTTTAGTTATCTGAATTGAAGAATAAAACATTTTCACCGAGAGGTTAAAAGATAAGAGAAATGGTAAAATGGGTAATTATTTTATCCAAAGAACATTTTCTCAATAGGGTGAAAATTGTAAGCAAGAGAAATAAGCAAGATTAATTTTCATCAAAAGGGGTTATAAAATGACTGATTATTTATTTGGTGAAGAGTGAAGATTGTCGGAAAAAGGAAAGAGGATAGTTATTATTTTTCACGAAGACACAAAAATAGAGATTAAAGTTAAAATATTTAATTTTCCAAAAGCAACTAATTAAATATTTTATTTTTCCAAGATTAATCAAATGAAGAGTTGCAGCGAACGGATCCTATGAAGGGTTGTAACCCTAAAAGAACAATGTATATATGTAAGATGAAATAAATAATCAAAAAGAGGAATTAGATTTAGGATTTAGGTAGGAAATATACAAAAGATATTCTTAAAATGTTTATCATATAGATTATATAGTGAAGACCATGATGCATGTATGAAATTTTGGAGAAATCAATGAAGGATCTTTGATTTTGTGGCGTCAGAATGGTATCAATTGTTTGTTGAATTAATTGAAGATATTATTAGGTTGTCTCCAAGGTTGATATTTATTTGTTATTTAAATTGATATATCAAGTATATACTCAATTTATCAATGCACATTTGTTGTACTTTTGTGATATGATTAATTGGTTCTTTCAAGTAAATATAAAATCCTTCTAGTCATTCACAGTAATTTGGAAGTGCCATTTGGATCACTAAGAAGAACCTGGTAATTAAATTCTTGCATGTTTATACAAGTTATAAACCAATATTAATATGTCAAATAGTTAAAGTTTCTGCCAAATATTAGCCACTCATCTTTGACTTTCATTTGAATCCACTTTACCCAACAAGGCACTGTTCTCACCCATTTTTATTTAGTTTTATCATACCAAATTCAAATTTCACAACTGTTAACTGAACATATTAAATTTTACCTTGATATTGCTTATACAATTTATACCAAATTAGGATTTCATCTTTTCACTCTCAATTGCCACTGTGGACAGATTACTTACATAGGAAATACACAATCTAAGTCTGCTTCATTTGCATAGGTATACCCACCTAGGTCTGGCAGAGCCTGAAGAGAAGAAGGTTCAAATTCATTATTTGGCCTTGTGCGTTAGCCAAAAACGTATCAAGAGCTTGGCAACCTCTTGTGGTTTCAAACCATCTTTTTTGAGACCTAACAATTTGGCGACTCCATTGGGGACAAACTTCAAAAAATTCGATTCCATCCTTTCCATTTAAAGATTCAATATAAATTTCACATTTGGAGTGAGGAGATTCTAGTGGGAAAAATCAAAAATAATTTCAAAAGAATCATTTTCCTACTTTTGAAAAGTAGGTGGTGACTCTAACAAAAGAACTTGATGAAGAATACTCAGAACAATACAATTTCTAATCAAAATGGGCAGTCTTCAAAGTGTAAAAGGCCTCATTTTCCTAGCCCACCCACCTCAATACCCTACACACCACGATCCAACCTATTTTCGTTATCATCAATTTGCACCTGATGTATAACATGTTATTTGTCTTCAAAAGATAAGCCACGGTCTTTTAAAAGAATTTTATGGCATAAGGAGACATAAAAAAGAATCTAGACGCTCTCTCTTCAACAAAATGGTGAATATCTGTGTACAAATACCTATTAATTATAGGCCCAACACATCCATGTTTATTGAGCAATTCATGAAAGTATATTGGCCTAATTCAATTCATTGGCCTGAGTCAGTAAAACCAGTCACTTTTGACCAAGTAGATGTGTTAATTGATATCATAGATAAGAAGAGGTATGAGGATGGTGTCAATCATATCATTGGTGAATATGTAGAAATTGATCAATCAGTGAAAAAAAATATGGACTCTCTTGAAAATATATGTCAAAATCGACAGCTTGAGGAGGGAGAAGATGAGTATGTACATACTCAAAGCCAAGACTCCATCACAGAATCAGAATGTGGAATTTCCCCCTTGGATGCATTTCTTGACATAAGGAAATATGAAGGAGAAGATGAAAATTTTCTATACAACAGGATGATAAATATTTGTATGCAATTACCTTCTCATTGTAGGCCTACAAGGCCCATGATTGTTGCACAATTTGTAAGAGCATGGAAGCCTAAATCAGTTTATTGGCCAGAGTCATCAAAATAGCGTGCCTTTGACCAAGTGAATAAATTTATTGATGTCATACATGGGATAAGGTATCTAGACACTATCAACGATGATATCATGGATGATCAAATAATGCAACAAACAAAGGAAACGTGTGTAATTAAGATTTCCAATGATAATTATTCAGATTTTGAAGATGATAATGATATGGAAGATCAATCACACATCTTGGATTAGGACTGCAATGATGAGGATGTTCTTGAAGATACACTTCATTAGGAATACATTGGTGATAAATCAAGTGAAGATGAACAGATAGCACCTTCATTCTCAGATCAATACCATGGTGACACAATTAATGATGAAGAAAATGTAGAAGAGGTCAATGAAGAAACAAATCCACTTGACAAATAACTCATGACATATTCATCTCTAGTTGATAACCATGACGATATGATTGATGAACAAGAATATTGCACACTTGAAAGTGGTTTTGATTTTTTTTCAAAACCATTGTATGATCAAATAATAGAAGGATCTAAAATGACATCCTGCCAAAGTGTGCCACAAAATTATTTCTTTGTGTTTTCATATCCACTCCATGATGAGGATGAAACATGCTCAAATGAAGATGAGAGTACATCAGCATGTGAAGAGAGTAACTATGATGATCCTGAAAAATTGCTATGTTGATGAATTGGAAGTTGAAACAGAAGTCGATTGTGTATCATGCCACAATGAAGAAGAGTTTGAGGACAATCATGTGAAGCTTTATTTACAACAAAGAGATATTTTCAGCTCTTATGGAGATCAAGAAGAGGGCTAAATAGTAGAAAATATGGAAGAAGAAACATGTTCACTCAGCAGTGAGAAAATTTTAGATTTGCTAACTCTTGAATACTAGAGATGTGCACATAAGGATGATTCTAAAGTTTTGTGTCTAGTTTACATTTGCTTTGATAGTGAAATTACTTTGTGCGATGATTCATATGACTCCATGTGCATTTCTCAAAGTGATGGAGAAACCTTTGAAGCTGATCAAGAAGAGATATGTGATTTATAAGTTTTGGGCTCATGTAGATAAGAAATTATTTGTATACCATGAATGATAGAAATCCAACATTGTTTGGTTCAGATATGCATGATAATGAAAATATGAATCAGAACTCAGTGTCATCTCCAAATAGTGATATAGAAGAGATGCAAAATGTTTCAGATTTGTTTGTCTCAAATAGTGTTGATAAGACACAGCTTTCAGATTTGTGTGAGAAGCATTCAAATGTTGAGATGAGTGACATAGATGATCATGATTGTTTCTCTTCCCATGCACATGAAGATCGGAATGGTGGAAGGAGTTGTAAGTATCTTTATGATAGCAAGAATGGCAAGGAAGATGACATGGATACTTTCAAGGGGAGTTCACTGAGCTCGAATCAAAATAAAATTTATGACACAGGAAAGTATAGGCCTTTCTTTTTGGTGGCCTTGTGCCATCAGCTGTGGTGTAAATTTTTCAAAACAATATCAGTTCTTGATAGGAAAAGGGTTTGAATCTGTTGCTCAATAGATAAACACTTGGTCTGCTCTCTTAAAGACCTGGATTCTTGCTATGCCTACAGGGGGCATACATCCCCAGATGGAGCCACTATTGGAACCTTCAAATTTTTCCAAAATTTGAAGGTGCCATGTTGAAAATTTTGATACAACGCTCAGAAGCACAGTTGTAAAATCCACTTCAGGAGCCTACTTTGAAAAATCACAACTTGAAGCCCATTCGGTTTCACACAAAATCACCTTGCACGGATGTTTATCTACCATATGTGAAAGTGCATGCCAATTTTCAAATTTGTACGATCAATTTTGATAGGGTTTCAAAAGACCAAGTTGAAGGGTTCTATGAAGGGCTCTTGTCTACACAGTGAAATATGTTAAAATGATCAACTTTGAAAGATAATTTTAAGAAAATGGAAGGTTTTCAAGACAAATCAATTGGTGCTTTTGATTCTCCCCATCTCAATGTGCATCCATGTCAATTTTTAGAACTTCAGGACATCATTTGATATTTTTTCAAAATCAAATCCAAATACATTTTGTCACAGTTTGTGATTGCATTTTCAGAATGGCTACAGAGTGGTCAAGTTTGATTTTTAATATTTTTTTGAGGAAGAGGATTTGATAAAAACCCTCTTGCACACCTACTCATGGAGCCTAAATGAACTAATTCTCAAAGCTACAGCTTCACAGGAGAAAATTTGGTATTTTTTCAAAAGGGAAAATTGGCATGCCTCAGATGGTTTTCGCCAGTATAGTTTCATAAACAGGCCAAGTAGGCTACTATGAACATTAATATCTCGCACCTCGGGATGAGTTTCTATAGACTATTTTTTGCAATAAATTCTTGGATCATATATCTATATGTTTGTGCATTTTCATGGTCATCAGAGGAGTTCTGGTATGCCTTTTATTGTTTTACAACTGCTCTCGGGCTAGATTTGGTACCCCAAAAAAGTTGCATATCGCGAAATTCTAGGGGTGACCCAGTTGATTATTTGGCCTCAAATTTATCCAATTTCAATTTTTTTGGATTTTGATCTCATTTGGTACATTAATTTAAAAATTCATTTTCCTCACTATACGCTCTGGCTGAGCCAGTTTACAAAGTAAGTACCTTGATTTGGTGAGTTGTTTATAATCCATTAGAAAACCACTTCCAAAATAATTTATCATGGTCCGTTGCAAATTTTTGTGACTTCAGGATGCTCTGTGTGCCCGCAGTGAAATTACTTTGTTTGCCTCCCAACCGAAATTGAAAAATTCTTTCTTAAATCCTAAAGTTCAAATGATATATATTTTTTAAAAACTGATATGTTTTAAAATGAATATGGAAGCTTTCAAAACCCTAAATATTTCATTGTTTTATAAAGTTTAACTTTGTAAAATATATGAAACAAAACCAAGCAATGAAATATTGAAGATGTCTCAGAAGAGAACCCATCTTACAGAATGTTGCAAATACAAATGTTATGGTTGCAAATATACACAAATATGAAGGCAATGACTACAGGAAATACTCTTGAGGATGCCAGAGAGAGAGCCTATTTCAGGTACCATTTGTTGTGAAGAGCCAAATAGAAACATATATGGATTTCATGGATACATGGAATTTGAAGGCAAACGGATTTCACTTGGCCCGTCCAGCATAAATTTTGTGTGGTTGTGAGCTGAAAATACTGTTTGGGTTATTGGAGTTGTAGTCTATGTTGGTCAAGAGACCAAATTCATGTTGAATAACTCAAAAGCACCATAAAAAAGGAGCAGACTAGAATCCCACATAAACAAGGAAACAATTTATTTGACTCTATTCCTCATGGTCATTTGTGCAGTTGTGGGATTAGGCATGGGATTGTGGTTGAGATGACATAAAGAAAAACTAAGTACTTTTCCTTACTTCAGAGATAGGTATTTCAAGGTTTCAGAGAACAAAGTTTATAATTACTATGGTATAGGAGCAAAGGTAGTGATTGCAATATTATCGGCAGTAACAATATTTCATATTATGATACCCATTTCTCTGTATGTATCCATGGAGCTGGTCCGTTTGCAACAGGATTATTTCATGATTAAAAATGAAAAGATGTTTGACAGTGTTTCCAAATCAAGGTTCCAATGATCGAGTGTTGAATATCAATGAAGACCTTGGACAAATAAAATATGTTTAAAATAGGAAGCTCATGTATGTTGAAAGGGGGAAAATGGATGTGCGAGCCATCAACCACAGGCATAAATGAAGTCACTAATAAATTCCTAAAGGCTTTGTCGATGAAAAATGTTCTTAGAGAAAGATGACCAATACCACATCCCCGTGAAGTAAATTCTAATGATGTGCGAGTGAGCAGTGAGTCTTCTCGCGTCCCTGCAGGGGTCTCAAATTTGCTTGCGGTGTTGCGGGGAAGTGCGGGTATGTAGTGAAATGAGACATTTACGGTGGTGCAGTGAAAACACAAAGCTATGAGGTGAAAAGTATTATATTTTGCAAATGAATATTTATGCGTGAGAAGGGAATATTTTAAATCACAGTACAATATATGATTTAAATATTTTCACCAGAATGTGAAATATTTTTTACCAAGGGAGCGAAGATTGTTTTAACTAAGGAATATTTTAATTATGTGAATTGAAGAATAAAACATTTTCACCGAGAAGTTAAAAGATAAGACAAATGGTAAAATGGGTAATTATTTTATCCAAAGAACATTTTCTCAATAGGGTGAAAATTGCAAGCAAGAGAAATAAGCAAGATTAATTTTCATCAAAAGGGGTTATATAACGGCTGATTATTTATTTGGTGAAGAGTGAAGATTGTCGGAAAAAGGAAAGAGGATAGTTATTATTTTTCATGAAGACACAAAAATGGAGATTAAAGTTAAAATATTTAATTTTCCAAAAGCAGCTAATTAAATATTTTATTTTTCCAAGATTAATCAAATGAAGAGTTGTAGTGAACGGATGTTATGAAGGGATGTAACCCTAAAAGAACAATGTATATATGTAAGATGAAATAAATCATCAAAAAGGGGAATTAGATTTAGGAGTTAGGTAGGAAATATACAGAAGATATTCTTAAAATGTTTATCATATAGATTATATAGTGAAGACCATGATGCATGTATGAAATTTTGGAGAAATCAATGAAGGATCTTTGATTTTGTGGCGTCATAATGGTATCAATTGTTTTTTGAATTAATTGAAGATATTATTAGGTTGTCTCCAAGGTTGATATTTATTTGTTATTTAAATTGATATATCAAGTATATACTCAATTTATCAATGCACATTTGTTGTACTTGTGTGATATGATTAATTGGTTCTTTCAAATAAAGATTAAATCCTTCTAGTCATTCATATTAATTTGGAAGTGCCATTTGGATCACTAAGAAGAACCTGGTAATTATATTCTTGCATGTTAATACATGTTATAAACCAATATTAGTATGCCAAACAGTTAGAGTTTCTATCAAATATCAGCCACTCATCTTTGACTTTCATTTGACTCTGCTTTACCCAACAAGGCACTGGTCTCACCTATTTTTATTTAGTTTTATCATTACCAAATTCAAATTTCACATTTGTTAACTAAACATATTAAATTTTACCTTGATATTGCTTATACAATTTATACCAAATTAGGATTTCATCTTTCCACTCTCAATTGCCACTGTGGATAGATTTCTTAAGTAGGAAATACACAATCTAAGTCTGCTCCATTTGCATAGGTATACCCACCTAGGTCTAGTAGAGCCTGAAGAGAAGAAGGTTCAAATTCATCATTTGGCCTTGTACATTAGCCAAAAATGTATCAAGAGCTTGGCAACCTCTTATGGTTTCAAACCAGCATTTTTGAGACCTAACATAATCTAAAAAAGTACATGAACCAAATGAAAGAGCTCTTGAATACCTTCCAAATGCAACTTGAATCACCAAAATCAGAGAAACTAGCAAAAAGTTATGAGCTTGGAGGTCCAAAAAGGAGATTTGACTTCAGTTGCCAATAAAATGTACTTGTAAAAAAATTTGGCAAAATGGTTTGCACCACCTTGAAGTACGTGAAACTAGATTTTCATTGATATCTCGTTTGTAGAATTTTAAGATTGTGGCAAAAAGTTATGAAAATTTGAAAAAAAGGCCTACTTGAGGCACTTTGCAAGTTGAACAAAGGAAAATTTTGATCACTAAATCAACGCAAAAAATTAGCCCTTGGGGCTAGTGGTTGGTCATCAATGTGACCGCAGGCAGCTCCAATGCAAAAAAAATCTCGCCACCAGGTGGGCGACAGGCGGGCTAGGTGCAAGTGGCGCCACTGGTGGAAAGTTCCTATGCCACCAGCTAGATTAAGCACCCAATGCTATACAAAAAAACACCACATGATACTTGGTGCATAGAACCTTGGCGAGTGGAAAAAAACAAATGATCGACAAAAGGATTAAGGATGCCTACCAAAAAAAATGCCTGACAGATCTGACAAGGTACGGGGTGCTCGACAATAATAAAGCAGGAAATGTTGAAGACTTCTACAAATGGGAAAATAAATAAACTGGCCAACAAAAATTTGCAAGCTGACAAGTCCAAAGCATGGCCAGTCAAAGACAAAGGCGTCGGTGGTGAATGAACTGTCAACAAGAAATAAAGCAATGGGCATCGACGAATGGTGAAAAAAACCTGGTGTTGGAAACCGGTGGGAGTTTGCAGAAAGGGCAATCAAACAACCTAACAAAGGGCCTACAAAAGACTGACAAAATACTATAAAAAAATTCAGTGTACAAGC
Source organism: Sequoiadendron giganteum (assembly GCA_007115665.2). Taxonomy (NCBI): domain Eukaryota; kingdom Viridiplantae; phylum Streptophyta; class Pinopsida; order Cupressales; family Cupressaceae; genus Sequoiadendron; species Sequoiadendron giganteum. The sequence goes on from CM021109.1 coordinate 583,122,806, forward strand.
TGACCAAAATAATAAATGTGCCATGAAATATATTAAAACTATTGCCAACAAAAAAAAGTTTGCAGACTATTCAAATGACCAACAAAAAATATTTCTTGCCTGAAAATTTTAAAGCCCCATAAAAATATTTTATAGCCCGATTTATTAATATTAAGGCCTCAAATAATAATAAAAAGAAAAATATAGAAAAAATATATATTTTTTATTCTACAAAAAATCGTATCATACCCGAGGGTCGTATGGCCTGCCTAAGTAAAAAAATTGTCTCACTAACAACCAATACCTAACATAGGCATATTTTATATTGATATTTGTCTCTTGTTCCTTGTGAAGACAATGGAAAGGTCTGATTGGGTTGAAAATGCACTAGAAGCTCTACAACCTCTAGAGCTTGCAAATCTTCAAACCCTCATAACTTTGGCAAAAAATGTTAGGTTTAGGCGAAATAAAAGTCGATCTAAACTTTCTCAGCCATCCTGAACTCCAATATGAGATTAGATTTCCTCCAACACGAGCCAAAAGTGACCTTCCATGAAAACCCGCATATAGAGACACCCTCAAATCTGGTATTTGTTTTAAGTTGTTTTGCCTCCTAGGTTCAGCATATGGTGCAAGGGAAGAGCATACTCAACTTTACTAAAACAAACCTAGATCTCTCACTAGAAATAGCTCAATCCTCAGACCTGAGAATGGTTTTGCAAGGCTTGGCTATAATACCATGTAAGAGTTGAATATTATCTCAATACCTAAGACCACTTGTAGAAACAACGAAAACCTTCTACAAAAGAGTATGCAAGAATATGAGCTTTCTTGATATTAAGACCTATCAAAATGATGAGGTATGAAGTATGTTACATATGTGTACAATGACCTTCCTTATATAGGAAAGGTTGAGGAATACGATTGAACATGATTGTGACATGTGTCTTAATCATATGACATGAGATGACTAACAAACTAACTACCTAGGAATTATGCAATAAAGCTAGATAAGATAAGTTTTAGAAAAGCCAACTAAGACTTCTAGAAATAATCTTATATCCTAAGTAAAATTAATCATGTGAATAAGTCCCCTAAGTACCTAGTGAGATAAATTAATAGGTACAAGAATTTAATTCACACTAACACTAGTAAAAATGCATCTACAACATGTCAAAAATATAGTTCCAATTAATCTCTAAAAATTAACTTAACACACTTCATACTTCACCACTACACCTTTTACACTTAACACTACATTAGGTCACACATACACGCTCTACACTTACACATTACATATCATCTCATACTTCTCACAATGAATTAACCTTGCATATATACCGCAACCAACGAAAATATCAATTAGGTTGGCCTAATTGCATGAACCATGTATCACATAACCTGTTGGCTTAAAACTTTAACACACACACCTTGCAGAATAAACCAAAATGTGTACACCTCTAGAATAGTTTGACATGACCTACAATCACTCCAATAAATCTGCTCCTTACATACTTCAACTCTACACGACCCCAAAACCTTTAGGTCGACACCATATAACAAAACACGTGAAGCAATAACTAAATGAACCAACTGTTCATTCACAACTTGATACATGGACTGCCAAAACACTTATCACTTGGAGCACACATACTTTTGATGCTTGTAAACACTTCCTCGAAATCACATAGAAAAATATTCATCCGTAGTGGAATACAAAGAATTCCAACATACACTTTGTACCAATAACACTGCCATTACAGAGCCAATACTCTGTCAACATTATCTTCAATTATAGAAGATATACAACCTTAAATATTTGGATTTAGACACCTCCAACATGCACCAATATTACCTTAAAACCACTTGATAATATTTTTCATAACAAAGTAATGCGGACCACAAAACTGGTTCACTATAACACTGAACTATACACTAGGACTTAGGCAAAATCTCCAAAACACTTGGTCTTCACTGGACCAATACTTTTACATTTCTACCATGGGTTTCCATCAATGAAAACACCATACACTATCATTCTCATAAATCTCCATCCATACATCATCATGCTCATGTTGCCAATAATCTCCCTTAACAACTCAAGTCTCCAACACAGGACTATAAGGATAGCACGTGTAAAGGTAACTTAAGTGATTTAAAATGCATGCACATAAATGGCTTAAGTCAATACTAGGAACAAAGGGTTGGTTAAAAAACATTAACAAAGACATAAAGGGCACAACTTAAAACAAGCCACAAACCAAGCAAGTCATCGACAAAAAAGAAAATAAAGTGACTGGCCAAATGCAAGTCCCTATGGTTTAGGGTTTTAGGCTTTAAACCTATCAAAAAATATAGAATAAACCATAGAAAAATTCCAACTCCAATAGTTAGTTAGGTGTATAGTTAGCTAGTTTTTCTTTGAGTTTTTTAGTTATTCTTTTGTTTTTTTCCCTCTCTTATTAGTTGGTTTGTTGGTAGTGTTAGCTTGTTGTTCTAGTTTACTTTTAGTGGGATTGTTCTATTTTTTTAAATTGGTTTCTCTATGATGTTTTGTTGTCATGTTCTTGGGTCCTAGGGTCCTACTTTACCAACCAATTTTTGATGGTAAAGGGAATATTTATGCGGGTGAATGATGTAACCCCTATTGTAAGATGTTTTTAGTCATTTCTTAATAGGAAATCAATCCTTTTCTTAGAATTTTTAGTCTACATCATTCATACCACCTTGTGTGTTTGTTAGTCCAGCCAAAGCTAAGGTGTTTTTGTACCTATGATGATATTTTCTCAAATCCTTATATATTTTTATATATTAATGCTTCTTGATGCTTAATAGAATGAGTTGTTGCAACTTTTTATTAGGTTAAAATTCTAAATATTTTAGCTTTCTAGATCACCAACATGGTTTAACCTATGAGTGGCTTTCTTCTTATAGGTTAGCCTTAACTCCCAACCTAGTAGTAAGCTTCATTTCTTGCAAGATAAGAAAGATCCATAAGAGAATGAAATAAAACTGAAAAAGAAAATGAAATTGAAAATCAAAGGAAAAGGAAAAGAAAGATTCAACAAATCAAAATCACAAGTCAAAAAGGAAAATAGGAAAATAATTATATATCAAGAGAATTTAATGATTTGGGTGATCCGACCAATCATTATCAAGGCTAGATATTCCTAGTTTATAGTAGAGAAAGACTTTGGGTGGGGTTAGTGATATCTTCATTGGGGTTGTAGATTCCTGATTGGCAATAAAGCTATGTCCATGTAATCATTTGGGAATAAAATCAATTTCAAGTAACCCAATCTCTAATTTGTGATGATGAGTTCTTGCATGTTTAATAAGAGGTAAAAGAATTGCATGCAAACACTTGAATTTTAGAAGCATTGGATATTGTACTTTGAAAATTCTTCCTCTTCATTTGTTTTGACACTCACCATTTCTATTGTGATTGATTGGACTAATATCTTTGATTTTCCATCTTGAAATGCTCTAGAAAATTTTTCCATTTTGGTTGGCATTTGTTTCCCTTGCATACACATGACCTTCTCTTCCCTTGGAAAATTAGGGACCCCCTCTTTTTCTTAGTCATATTTGACCCATTATTTATAACCGATTTGAGACATTCTAAATGGTTCCCCTTAGTGTGGAAAGATGTAAAAATCCATAAAATTCTAAGTCTAGACTATTTTTGGTGTTTTCCTTGATGTTTTTTCACCTTTCAGATTTTTGGGGTTGTCCATACTTGTATACCTTCCCTTCCAATCTTGACAACCCACTTAAGTCCTTGTGAAAATTTAGTCTGTGTTGTCAGGGTTTCAGAGTTTCCCATTCCTCAATACCATTCTTGTCATGATGTTTTCAATTGCTTTGATTTTAGATTCCCAATAAATCTTATCCTATATCTTGGAAATTTTAGGGTTTCAAAAAATTTATGGTGATTTTCTCCTAATGATATCATTAGTCTTGATTATATTTGTTAGAATTGGCTATGGAGATAGCCTACCAAGATCTTGAGGCAAAATGGAAAGCATAAAGAGAGAATATATGAATATGACAAGAATAAATTGTATTCTCATCAATTATGATTCAATGTTGATGTGTACAATGCAGTAGAGACCCCTTGGTTATATAGCCAAGGTGAGATACAAGATGTCATAAGATTATGACAAGTGTCTTAATCATATGACATGAGACAACTTATGACAACTACCTACGTTCACATGTGTTACAAGTCAAAATATAAGATAACAACTAATGACAACTAACACCTTCTAGAAAGATTCCTAGGACCTAAGTAAACTTAACATGTAAACAAGTCCCCTAGTAATGAGTTAATTAGGTACAAGACTTAATTTACACCAACACCCCCCCTTAAGTGCAACTTAGGAAATAGAAAATTATTATGCAAATGACACAAAGATGCAAGAATGGGTCTTGGCTACTAGGCCATGTTAGGTACCCATGTACATATGCAAATGAAATGAAATGAATTGAAATCTCTCACAAATGGAGAAAAGGTGAAAACCCAGTGGGACAAAACTCCTCTCCAAAAGAGAGATGAAATACAAAAAAGAAATCCTCTCAATGATGCATGAGAAGGCCAAAACCCCATGTGAGGAAAAAGACCCCCCCATAAGAGAGAAGAAGAAGAGAGACGATGCAGTCTCCCCTCAATGTTGAGTCTCCTACAATGATGGTAGAAGCTCGACATTGAATGTTGAAGATGATCCAAAAGTGTCAAACAACATTCCTTCCCTTAGGAAGAAACAAAACCAAGAATGTATGCAGGATGTGTGATTTCTTTGGAGCATGTTCAAGTGTCTCCATGTCGATGCTGAAAGTTGACACTCTAGATAGGCGTTCTAGGCCACACTGTTGAAGAGGAAAATCTAGAATCTAGCAGAGATGAATGTAGAACATGATCCAAAGACAATGATGTATCCTCTGAAGACAAAGAAGCCTCCTCCAAATTTTATCCAAAATTATCCATACTCATGCCAAACTGTGAAGAATGATCATGTAGAGATTGAACAAGAGGGTCAAAGTGTTCCATCATAACAACTGAAGAAGAATCTTCTCCATCAAAGAGAAGATGAATGTCATCAATGATGTCTCCCAAATCAGCAATATGAGACTCCACAAACAAGTCTGAAATACCTCTCAAGATGTCATCCAAAGTAGCCATATTTGGAAGACAATCAGGATCCTGCTATATTGAATCACAAGAAGACATATATGTAGCAATGTAAACATCATTAGTTGCAACAGTAGATGGAGGAGATGAAATGCATGAAGCAAGACCTAGATTTGATGTGAGAACTCCCAAGTTCAAAAAGCCAAATGTCTCCTCTAAATCATGGTTCATACTTGAAATGTGATCAACACTCGAAGGAACAATGTCACCATCAGTAGCAAAATCTGCAAAGGTATAAAACTAAGATAAATGATCGACCACCCTAGTAGCAATGATCTCTCTACTTTCCAAGTCTCGAATGATGACTGAATCAGGTGTGAACTCCACAGTTCTCTCATCTCTACCATGTGTAATATGATATCTGGAAAGATTATTGTTTTTCAAATGAGGAACACACAAAACATCCTAGAAAGTGTTGTCCCCAAAACTAATAGATCCCTTCCCAATTACACATGTATGTATTTTTTCCCATCAAGATAGGAGACATAGTACAAGGCTAAAAAGAAGAGAATATAGACTGTGAAGATGCCATATGATGAGATGCTTCTGAATCTAGAAGCCATCTCCCTGATCCATGACCTAAAAAATCACAAAGAGCATGTCCTTTATTTCCTGATGTAGTAGCTTGACCTTTTTCCTTTTTAGACTGTTTGGAAGAAGGAGAAGGGGGAGGTGATTTAGACATTCTAGAAGGAAAATCAATGTGATTCTTTTTTAGAAGAATTTTCAACTCATCAATATCCTTCTTATAACAATAATGTTCTTCGTGTCCATCCTTCTTGCAATATGTACAAGTAGGCCTCTCCTTCTTAGATAATTCCCCTTTAGAAGAGGATTTTTTCTTTGCTTGATCTGAATGTGAATTATTCTTTTCTTTCTTATGTTTCTTATCTGATTCTAATTCTTTCACCTAACTAAAAAAAAATGCTTGATATTTAGAAGGTCTTGATGAGACCCATTGAGATAATATTTTGTTGCCCATGTATCAACATCTCAAAAAATGATGCAAATGAAGGTGTAGTATATGCAGACCCCATAGTCAATCTATAAGTATGAAAGCTAGAAACAAAAGAAGCATAATCAGGACCAAGTTTGTTCATTGTATTTTAGACCAATTGAACGTCCTTCTTATCAATTCCACATGCTTTATATTTCTCTCTTAGATCATTAACCTTAGTGATGTAGTCTTGGATGTTGTCAAACTTCTTAGGATCAAGGCTCGTCATTTCATTATCAATTTGATAGCCTCTTACTTCATCTATAGTACAATACAATTTTTTCAATTTGTCCCAAGCTTCATGAGAATTTTTAAATGATTCAATTTGAAACAACAAATCTTGAGAAACTAGTCTACAAAGACATCCAAGAGCTTTAGTATCTTTAATCGTCCATTTTATCTTTTTATCTGCATATGTAGGTTCAGGTACCTTATTTTCAACATAAAGAGAGTGACCTTCAGTCATTATAACACTCCATGCATTTTGATGCCATGTTGAATAATTATATGATGTGAGCAAAGGAACCTTAGAATGATCCATGAAAATGAGAGAGCACAAGAAAACTGATCAAAAGAATGCACCAAGAGACCCCCCCAAATCACTCAATCAGGAAACCCCTCCCAGCAATATATAATTTGGTGGTTTATATTTAGTGCGTTTATAGTTGCTGTATGCAAAAAACAACAAGCTAGACTTGATCTTAGTGCTTATAGATGCCAAAATAGGCCATAGAAGCAAGTATAATTTTTGGTATAAAACAAATCAATCTAATCATACCACTAAAAATTACACAAAATTTTATGCACATTCAAAAGATATTACACCCAAAAATGTTACCGTAGGAGCAAGATATGAGCTCCCAAAGTTCCCAAGATGAGGACAAAGCAACAACACCTGTGAGAATATGCAATTTCTAGAAAAACCAGACACCAAAACCAAAATCCAATTTCACCACTAAGAAGAGAACAAAAAATTAGCCCAAATCAAATTAAAAAAAATTGAAAAAAGGAGTCAAAATGAGCAAGTTATGAGCCTCCGATGTTGAACTACAAAATCAAAAAGCTCATTAGAGAGGGGTGCAATTTTTTTTAGAAAATTTTGAAGTCACTGTTGATGCATTGCTAATGTTAGAAAAATGTGGGATTAAATTTGATGGCCTCCTACACATCAAAAAAATAATATGCTCCTCTAATGGAATATTCGCCCAAAACAGAATTAAAAGGGAATCTTTCTTTATTGTCGGATTTGACATCTACCAGAATTTTTACGATGCTCCAAATTTTATTTTAAAATATCATCAATTGTCAAGCCGACAACGGCTATGTGGGGCCCACAACAGGTGTGGTTGTTGTTGTCAGCTAAGATGCCACCACATGCTAGGCAGTAGAGTGTGTACCCATTGCATACTTGTAGACGTACTGCACTCTGCAGTACTTTTAAACAAAACAAAAACTCACAAAAAAAATGTTTTTTCTTTTGATTTTTTTTTTTATAAATTTTTTTTGAATAAATACAAAATTGACTATAATAAAAAATTTCAAAAAATTGGAAGTCGATTAAAATATTTTTTTCATAAAATAATTGTACCTGTAATTATGATGGGACTTGGAGGGCCATACGGCTTCCTAGGAATAATTTTTTTGCCTCGGCAGGCAACTGCTCGGATTTGGACAATTTGGCAGTCGATCTTAATGTTTTTGGCCCTTCTGGACACAATGGTAGGGTCAGATTTGACCCAAAATGCTCCAAAAATGTAGCTACATTTTGGATCTGGCAACCACTCTTAAGCTTCAAACCCTCATAGATTTGGCCTCATATGTTCAATTTGGATGAAACAAAAGGAAAAATCAAATTTCTCAAACCTTTCAGACTCAATGGTGAGCTTAGATTTGTACCAACAAGCTCTGATTAGAACCTTCAATAAAGATCCACAAAGAGGAACCCCCCAAATCTGGTATTTCTTTCAAGCTTTTCTGATTCTCTGGATCATCATATGATGCAAGAGAAGAGCATACTTAGCTTTTCAAGAGCTACCAATATCTCTCAAAAAATACTATCCAATGGCATCCAACTTACTCCAATACCATGTTAGAATTGGCTATGGAGATAGCCTGCCAAGATCTTGAGGCCAAATGGAAAGCACAAAGAGAGAATATTTGAATATGACAAGAATATACTATATTCTCATCAATTATGATTCAATGTTGATGTGTACAATGTAGTAGAGACCCCTTTGTTATATAGCCAAGGTGAGATACAAGATTTCATAAGATTATGACAAGTGTCTTAATCATATGACATGAGACAACTTATCACAACTACCTAGGTTCACATGTGTTACAAGTCAAAAGATAAGATAACAAATAATGACAACTAACACCTTCTAGAAAGATTTCTAGGACCTAAATAAACTTAACATGTAAATAAGTCCCCTAGTAATGAATTAACTAGGTACAAGACTTTATTTACACCAACAATATTATGGTGATGTCATTGATCCATCAGGATTTCAAGGTTCATCTAGTTCTTGAAGCGCTTCTTTTCACATCCTTGAAACCTATTGATTCCCAAATCTACATCTCAATAAAATATAAAGATTACCCAAACCTCATGATAAAAAACACTAAGATACTTTGCGAATGAATGTGAGACAAGTTTTACACTCTTCTGCCCTACACTTCAAGCTCTACAAGACCTAGGTGATCACCCTTAATAATATTGAATGTGAATATCACATAAATTTGTATCACAGTGCTTGTAAAATGATAAAATTCATACAAATTGATAAGGATTCAAACATTTGTATGTATGAACAACCAATTCTTGTTATCTTCATAACCCTAGTATGAAGTATAAAAATAATTATAAATAAGTTATGGCTTGGTTTGGATTTGTAAATTTGAAAGTTGTTTATGATATTGGAGCATGCAAAAGGAAAGATTGATGTCTATCATGGGCTAAAAAGTCATATATTATGTTGTATAGTAGGGGGATTCATCACCCTCAAGGCTCTAGGTCAATGGGAGAGTATCAAGGAACGAACTTCCCTAAACTACCTCGGGTTGATCAAATGAATTAAGAAAGGAAAGATGGGCTGAAAATGAAGGGAAAACATGACTTTGTTTCCCTTCTGCTAATGATAGGTTTTTTCAAAAACTAGGTGAGTAGATTGCAAGGGTCTCAAACTACAAATTAGACAGCTCCCTATCTGAGGACAGTAGCACGGGCCCCAGACTTTAGCATGCCATACTAGAGTCTCATGGATGCGTTGGCATCTTGTATAGACAGAGGGTCGAATAACAGTCAAAAAACTCAAGGTCTACTTATGACCCAGATATTGGAGTTCTATAGTTTGACAATTTGATAGGAAAATATAGAAATTGAAAGTACAACAAGAAGAATACTAAAAAGGATTATTCTAATGATGAAAATGATAAGGAAAGAGTAGGAAAGATACCATTCCATGTCTAGTCTATTTCTCTAGTTGGCTTGGAGTGGACGAACCTACACCTACACTCATGAAAATAGGAAAAATATTGGGTTGTGTTTTGAGGTTTACCTCAATCAGACCCCTATTTTTATGTTTCCACCTCCACGAATAGGAAAATATGCAATGGTATAGAGAAAAAGTGATAAAGGAAATATTGGAAATGACACAATAAGATAGAGAGCAATGACAAATTGAATGCTACTCTACAAGATGATAGATGTAAGTAAATGAAAATACACAATGTTACCTTCCCTACTATAAGCACTCAAGGTCGACACAAGAAAGAAGATAACAACAACACCACATCGAGGAGATAGAACTTTGCAAACCTGCAACGATGATGGTGTTGAAGAAAGAAGACACTGTAGAGACCAAGTAGAAAGGTGGTAGCAACAAGATAGATCAATAATGATCAAGAAGAATGAGAAGATTGAGCTTGAGTAAGAGAAGTAAATAAAGAGTGTCTGAGAATGTAAGAGAGTGAAAGAATGAATTTGAATTGATAAAATGGACGCCAAGAGTCATTTTTTTGTTGATCAAGACCTATCAAAGAACGTTACATTTGCGACCAACCATGAAATGTAACGCTTCTATGGATTTCAGAGGTAGGAATATGTCAGGATGACAACGTGGTGTGTGGATGTTGCATGGTGCATGCGCATCCCTGAAAAATATTCCTCCACTGATGCAAAAGGATAGGGACACATGGGAAGATCAAGAAGATGGTGACAGGTTTATGCATCATCGTACTTGTAATTATAGAGTAAGGGTAAATAAATGGAAAATTTTCCTAGGGTGAAAATTTGTGCCATTACATTTCCCCCCAGTTTAGCGAGCATACGTGTTAGTGTGTAGGTGAGCTAAAGTAGAAAGAGGTTGAAGAGAATATACCAATATTGTTAAGGAAGCATATCTTTGATTTGGCATACCTAGACATGAAAGAGAGAGATCCACCAAGATGTGAAGATGACATGGGTCTTCGATCCTACAAAGCTAGCTACAATCTCACCACAAACATGTTAGGTTGTAGACAAATATTTTAGGTGAAAAATTGAATCATAAGACACAAGAAAACAAAAGTCGGTAAGATAATACATAATCTAATCAAATAGACAAAAGACACAAACTGATCGAATAGATAAGCCTATAGCTTCTGCAAATTGCATTACAAGCTAGTCACAAAAAAAATGGGTCTAGTTAGGATGCCCCCAAGCTAGATGCCAAGATATAAGATATCTGATACCAAGACATGCAACATCAAATATCAATCAAAAGACACTCATTGTAAGACACCAAAGAAATATTTTGAGAAGAAATCTTTCAAAGGGGGTTCCTTCAGTAGGGAACCCTTCAAGACACCAAGGATCCCATTCAAAGGAACGCTCCACTTAAAAGACACCTCATTTTCCACAAGCTATAATGTCATCAAGGAATCCTTTTGAAAGATCTTCCATCAAGGAATGCACTAGAAAGAATTCTCCTTTTTCAAAGGAAATTTTTTAGAATTTCATTTTAGGAAAAGTGCTCCTTTTTCAAAGGAAAATTTTTAGACTTTCATTTTAGGAAAAGTGCTCCTTTTCCAAAGGAAAATTTTTACACTCTCACATATAGGATCTTTTTCGAAAGAAAAATTCATCCAAGAGTCTTGAGAGAATACAAATGTAAGAGAGGGGGACCAACCACTGCAAGGCCCCAGGTCACGAAAGGGCGAGAGCAGTATGGTTGCCCTAACTTACCTCAGTTTGCAAGGATGTTAGGATAGACGGGATGAGAATGATGAGGACTATAAGGTCCCTCGACCACTCTGCAAACCCGAGAGTTAAAAGGAGACTAAGCGAGATAGTCTTCAGAGTTGACTTTGTGCCTTAGATAACTCTTTGTCTGAGGATAGAAGCGTGGTTCTGGGATGATAGCATGGTGCGCTAGCATCTCTAAGGTGCGTTGGCGTCTGTATGACCAGAAAACCAAAGAGAAAAGACTTAAATTCTAAAAGACAGACTAACAGCCTAGTTTAAGAACTTTGGAAGGTATAAAATAAGACAATGAAGCATGAAATGTAAAGATGGATGTGATAAATAAAGTAGATTATTGCAAGGGTGACGAAGATGATCTCACACCCTACTCTTTTTGCCAGCTTGCTCCAAGATCTCTCCACCTACACACAGAAAAGAGGGAAAATTTTGGGGGGTTGTATAGGGGTCTGCCTCAGTCAGACCCTCATTTTGGTGTTCCCACCTCCATGGACAACCAAGATTGCAATGATAGAAATAATGTGATAAAGAAGAGAATACAAGTTAAGCATACAAAAGACACTACAAAATAGTACATGCTTATTCAACCAAATGATAGAGAAGATGTGAGGAGCTTACCACCTCCATCCAAATCACTCAAGGCTAGTAGAGGACAAAGATGAGAGGAACTCAAGCCTTTGCTGCAATGGATTCATCCTGCGCTTGCACTATCGAAGTGATGGAATGGTAGATTGATGCTATGAGGTGTAAAGTGCTACTACAAAGCTTGGAGTGAATGCTCAAAGTGTGGAGAAATTGTGAGGAGATGGCCAAAAGATGTCTAGAGATCTTGGAAACTTGAAAATGGATTAATGAAATGAGAATATGAAGGAAGAATGGAAGAAAACTGCCATATTTAGTTGGTCCAGCCGAAGAAAGGCGTTACACTTCGAGCTCCAATAGGAAGTGTAATGTTTCTGCACACTCCAACCGTAGGAATCTACTAGGGACATAAGCGTGTTGTGCAAACGTTTGCATGCCACGCGGGTGTCCCCGATAGAAACGCCTCCACCGACACACAAACAGGGCACCAAGTGTCATGTGAACAACGGGCTTATGTGGAATTAAGCCTCTGAGTTTGGTTTTATAAAGTGTAAAGGGGTTGAAAGGGGAATTTGTGTTAGGGGTGAAAATTCGCTCCTATATATTTTTCCCCCACTTTAGCGAGCACGAGTATTGATGAGTGCTTCAATAAAGTAGATCAAAGGAGAAGTAAGGTTAGAGATGTATACCTATACCGACGAGGAAGCAAATCATGGTCTGGCGAACCTAAAAGTGCAGGAAGGGGCCTCATAGTTGCATGGAACTATAAAGCTAAAGAATGAAAGTGCCTCACAAGCTCATGGTCCTACAAGGGAGGTATCCTTCAAGAACTCTCACACTAAGGAAACCAGGAAAGTGCCTTACAGACCCGCAGACCTGCAAGGGAGGTATTCCCCAAGAACTCTCACATGAGGGAGACCGAGTAGAGGGGACTCCATGGAGTCAAGAATGGCAACATGTTTACCCACAGATAGAACAAGTCAAGAAGTGGTCGCATAGGCCAGTGAACTAACATTCATGCAGACCATCACCAAGTTGAAAGACTTTCAAAGGGGTCTCTTGGGAACCCTTCAAAAGGAAGAGGGGCCCACTCAAGGGACGCATTTTTTGAAAGGTAAGGTCTAGTTAGGTTGCCCCTAGACTAGATGCAAAAATGTGAAACCGGTCTAGTCGAGGTTCCCCCAATCTAGACGTCATAGAACTCATCAAAGATAAAAATTTCGAAGGGGTCCCTCAGGAACCCAATGTGAAAGGGAGGGGTCCACTCAAGGGACACATTGTTCAAAAGTCAATGTCTTCTTTCTTGAATCGATTCATCATCAAGGAATCCTTTTGAAAGATGTTCACTTCATCAAGGAATTCGAAAGGACGGATCTACCCCCATGTGAGGGGAAGATTAAAGTTGTTCTCGCTTCGGAAGAAGGTCCCCAAGTCCTTTCTTTACGAACTCGTGATGAAGGAAACATGTTTTGTTAGGGTTTCAAGTCGAGAATGCAATTCTAACAAAGAGGTGTGTGAAGGGTCTTCGAGAAAAGATTTGTTTGGCAATGAATACATTTTCTAAAGACCATGTAATGTAGAAGAGGTTTTGTCACACATAAAAGGGACAACTCAAGAAAAAAAGAGAGAAAGATAAAGCAAACGGAAAGAGAACATGAACAAAGGGCACAGGGGGATCTATTTTCATGGGGTAAGATTTGCCTTTATTTATGTATATAATAGGTAACTACGGTGAGAGGCGAAAGACCATCAATCCCCAACCAGATCAGGAAGAATGCATGAAATACAAAGTAAAAATAAAAAATTGGGTCAACATGGAAGGAATCCTAAATGCTCTCAATGCTTTGCATCATCCCCAATTTGTTGAAAAGTCAATCACAAATATGGAAAAATGATGATACACATAGAAGAAGGTTTGCAACACAAATTCCACACCTGTACCCAAGCACCAACAGGGGTGACGAGGGTCATCCAAGCACATATAGCATGACCATGGGGGAGCATGCCACAACACACACACACATCTAATCTAAAGATTAAGAAGAGGGTATCCCCCTAACACTGGTCAACTAAGAGGTCATTAGCTTCCCACTCTAGATCATTGTAGGGGGAAGGATGACAGGCCTATAATGGTGTAATGTTAAGGGGAGGAGCTTCTGATCCTCCCGCAACAAGGGCCAAGGCAGAGGGACCAGTGAGGTATTCGTCGCTCAACTCTTATGGGTTTAAGGTCAATGATCTCGTGAAGATCGCTGACAAGGTCAAAGCTTCATCCACCGAGTTAAACATACACATAATGGGAGTGCCATGTTTCACCTCAATGGATAGAGGAGTTCACACCCGAGGTTCACCACCAAGCTCACCAAGCGATTCGAGGGAGGTGAAAAACTCAAGGGAGGCTAGGACCGGTTCCATTACCAGGACAAAATAAGTCAACGTGGATCCACCTTTCGGGGAAGGTGGGATCCTCTTACGTCATTCATTGTTGGAGGGACCACTCTCTACCTTTTTCTTCATCGGAGGAGGTGAACTCTCCATAGATGAAGCAAGAAGGGTAGAGGCAGCAAAGGAAAGAAGCGCAGTAGACACAATTGAAGTGTTAATCATGTCTATGGGCTTTGAGAAAGGTGAGACATCCAGAACAGACATCAACAAAGGTGGCTCCATGGAAGGGGTGATGAACACCTGCACCTTTCCAGGCACATGTGTGCTCGCAACAGAAGACGGAAGAGACACAAACCTAGTTTGGATAGAAGCAAAAGAGAATTCTCTTCTAGAGCCTTTCTTTCTGCCATATAAGTAGTACCAAGGTCCAGGGGACCCATTAGGGAATTTTGATATCTTGATCTTGGGTCTACACCAAGCAGGCACCATCAGACTCAAGAGGTAGAAACCAGGCTTACTTATCCAATACTCCTCCCAGGAGAAGGAAGTAGACAAGGTAGCCCAAGAAGGAGCAAGCTTCTCCTTTCCCTTTCGGGAGGAGGAGGCAATTGGTTGCTTTGCTATAGGAAAGGTCAACTTCGGTTGTCCCTTGCCTCTAGTCTTATACTTCACATAATTCTTATAAAGTAGGTTCATCCTTGGGGGGAGTGAACCAACTGGAGCAGGCCGAAAGTGATCCAACAAATATCCTCCATGGGACACCACAGGCTGGTATCCAGTATCGTGCACCACGTGCAAAACACCTTCATGGGAAAACTTAAACCAGTTATGAATTACGGAGGTGATCCCATTCATGGAAGCCAGCCAAGGTATCCCTAGCTTCACCCTAAATAGGTTTGACTTGGGAATGACGTCGAAGACCGTGTCTATAGTCCTAGGTCCAACTAGGACAAACAGCGTTATCGATCCATAGGGATTTAAAGCAAGACCATCATGCGTACGGATGATGGATTTTGTTTTCTCATATTCCTCCCTTTGCAGGGAGTTCTGGAATAAAGTCTCCTCTATGATGACATTCACTCTACTCTTGGGGTCGACTAAGACTCCTATCACAATGTTTCCATTGAGGCGAGCAAGAATGTAGAATGGAGAAGGTTTGTCATTTGTTGGTACATCTTGCAAAGCTAATGTTATATCCGGTGAGCCGATCACAAGACAAGGAGAAGGTGTAATAGTAACCATGTTAACGTACACTTCAGGGTAAGAAACAAAATCAGAGGGATCAATAATCATGTTAGCAAAATGCGATGGAAATGGGCCCAAGTATATCTACAATTCACTATTATCTTTTGCCACTAATTTGTTTGTGTTTTGTTTAATTCCATCAAGATAGATAGTACCATCCTTGATGCAATCCTATATCTCATGATGCAGGCACATGCAGCATTCGGGATCGTGTATTTTAACTTGATGGTATTAACAATAGGTATTTGCTTCATACCAATTAGGATATGGTTCCCTAACTGGTTTCGGAGTTGGCAAGTTAACGATCTTATCCTTCAACAGCTTCTATAAGATGGAAGAATAGGATTATGATAACTTTGTGAACTTTCGATCGCGTTTGAGGCTTTTGTTATACACAACAGCTACTACATTCATAACACCCTTTCCTTTTCCAGAGATTGATATGATCGACTTCCCTTCTAGACAAGAGCACGAGGAAGATCCTCGAACTGAACTATCGTCTGTTGGTATTCCCGTAGAACCGCACACAGATTTGTGAAAGAAGGGTATTCCATAAGGGCGAACTTCTCTTGCCAAGGCCTTTTTAAGTTCCCAATAAACACCTTTTGCACATCGAAGTCCGATAATGATTATGATATTTGTGAAAAGAGCGCTTGGTATCACGCTATAAAATTAGTAATCTTCTCATTATCCCCTTGTTTACATCAAACTAGATCAGAGAAGGTCATCTTAGGCCTGATGTTGGATTGGAACTATCTTAAGAACTGGTTCACAAGTTGATCAAACAAAAAGATGGAGTTGTTGGGCAAGGAACAGTACCACTCGAGGGTTGTATCCTTGAGGGATAGAGGGAACAATTTCTCCATCAACACATCATGATGGAAGAAGTATGTACATAAGGAATTTAAGGCAAACACATGTGTTTGTGGGTCCCCTTTGCCACCGTATTTCTTGAATTTAGGAATCTCCATCCCTTGCAGGAAAGGATTATTCAGAATAGCTACCAAAAATGGGCTATGTCAGAAGAAGGGCTAGAAAATAGGCTAGGTAGAAGCCTGGGAAAGGCTCACCAGTTGGTTTTTCATCTTCCCCATATTCTGAAGAAGAGTATTCAAAATCAAGTCGTTAGAAGGTGTAGGACTAGTGGAACCACTACCAGGGCCATCGCCAAAACCCTCATTGTGACTACCATCGGGGTTGCCACCGCCATCGATATGGCCTCCATCGGAGCCATTGCCACTTCCATGGCCTCCATCGGAACCACCTCCACCAATACCACCTCCGCCACCAATGTTTCCACCACCAAATCCTCCACCAATCGTCCCACCAAATCCTCCACCACCATAGGCGACAAGAGGGGTGAAGTGAAAACCCAAAGGGTTCTTGTTTACCTTAATGGTTTCAAAACTTTCAGAAGTGGTAGGGATCCTAATTGAAGGGATCGTGTAAGCCGTGTATACAGAGGTGGGGGGCATTGATACCTCTAGTTGTCTCTTATGTTCTTCAAAGAGGCTACCTCATACCATGCTACCATGATTCAAAGGAGCGCATGCTTCAGCCAAACCAATGAGACTACAAGAGTTCCACGCCTATTCAGTATTTTCCCACCATGTACTTTATTTCACTAATAACCTTAACAGCCTTAGCCAGCTTCGGGTTTTTTTCCAGGTGATTTTCTAATGTTTCCAACCCCTTGTTTAGACTAGCAACATATTCATAAGGGATGTGGACAACTTCATGCTCATCTACAGATGATGAGGTTAGTGACACAGGAGGGGTAGGGACACGGTCAATTTCGTCAAAGAATCTAGACTCGCCCTGTGACACATACTCCTGTGTGGATAGGTCGACCGAAGAACCAGAGAAGAGACCGGTAGTGAAACTAGAAGAGACCTTCATCTTCTCCATCAGAAGGTGTCGTAGACTTCTCCTGACAATATTCCCAGAGGTCATGGACTGGGTTGTGATGCTCATAAACCTTCACAACACATAAGAGCACAACGATCCAAGGGGTATAAGAGAAAAATATTAGAACACCAACAAACAAAGAGACATTTGTTCACGTCAGGTTCACCAAAAATGTAAGAGAGGGGGACCAACCATTGCAAGGACCTAGGTCATGAAAGGCCGAGAGTAGTATGGTTTTTGTAACTTACCTCAGTTTGCAAGGATGTTAGGATAGACAAGATGAGAATTATGAGGACTATAAGGTCCTTCGACCACTCTACAAACCTGGGAGTTGAATGGAGACTAAGTGAATAGGTCTTTAGAGTTGACTTTTTATCTCAGATAGCTCTGTGTCCAAGGATAGAAGCATGATTATAAGACGACAGTGCGGTGCGTTGGCATCTCTTAGGTGCGCTGGCATCTGTACGACCAGAAAACCAAAGAGGCAAGACTTAACTTCTAAAAGATGGACTAACAGCCTAGTTTAAGAACTTCAAGAGGTATAAAATAAGACAATGAAGCATGAAATGTAAAGACGGATGTGATTAAGAAAGTAGATTAATGCAAGGGTGATGAAGATGATCTCACACACTACTCTTTTTGCCAGCCTACTCAAAGATCTCTCCACCTACACACAGAAAAGAGGGAAAATGTTGGGGGCTGTATAGGGGTCTTCCTTAGTCAGACCCTCGTTTTGGTGTTTCCACCTCCACGGACATCCAAGATTCCAATGATAGAAATAATGTGATAAAGAAGAGAATACAAGCTAAGCATACAAAAAACACTACAAAACAGTACGTGCTTATTCAACCAAATGATAGAGAAGATGTGAGGAACTTACCACCTCCGTCTAAAGCGCTCAAGGCTAGTGGAGGAGAAATATGAGAGGAACTCAAGCCTCTGCTGCAATGGATCCATCCTGCGCTTGCACTATTGAAGTGATGGAATGGTAGATTGTTGCTATGAGGTGTGAAGTGCTGCTACAAAGCTTGGAGTTGTTGTGCATATTTTGCACACATGCCCCACCATAGGTAGGGACCCCCTCTTTTCGCTCTTCATGGGCTACTTTGCTCCCGTCTCATTTTGCGTGCCCCTTTTTTTTAGCCTAAATTGGTCATGTTTCATCAAACGATCAAATTCCACTGACCAAATTCACCTACCTGAGTTTCACTAAGTCTTTTTCTTTTCGCGGAAGTGCCCTTGCGGGTTTCCCTTCACTCGTTGCCTCGGCATCCTCCAAGCCTCATCCCTGCTCGCTCGATTCATTTTTTCCTTCATTTTTGACTTTGGGGACAGGTTTCCCATGGATTTGGGATATTTTTGTGGTGCCTAAGTGAACTTCCAAGGTTTCATTAGGTTTCAGGAGGTTGGAGAAATTTCTCTCCAGAACTTCGTCCCTCCACAACTGTTCTGAGAACTTCGTTTGTCCCTAGCGGTTTCCAGAACTCTGTCCCTCCGTGGCCATTTTCAGAACTTCGTCCCTCTACGGCCGTTTCTGGAACTTCATCCCTCATTTGTTGTTTTTCCTTTTGTCCACCCCTAGCGTTCTGGCTCCCGGAACCCGGCCCCTTCGTGGCTATTTCCAGAACTTCGTCCACCCCCGGTGTTCCAACTCCTAGATCCCGGCCCCTCTATGGCCGTTTCTAGAACTTCGTCCCTCCGCGGTTGTTCTGGGAACTCCATCTATCCCTGGTTAATTCTAGAACTCCATCCCTCCGCGGTTGTTCCAAGAACTCTATTCGTCCCTGGCTATTTCAGGAACTCCTTCCCTCTGTGGTTGTTCTAGGAACTTCGTTCGTCCCTGGCTATTTCTGGAACTTTGAACCTCGTGACTATTCCAGGAACTCCGTTCGTCCCTGGTTCTTTTCAGAAATTCATCCCTCCATGGTTGTTCTGTGAACTTCATTCGTCCCTAGCTATTTCTGGAACTCTGTCCCTCCGCGACTATTTCAAGAACTTCATTCATCCCTAGCTGTTTCTGAAACTTCGTCCCTCCATGGCTATTTCTGACACTTTGTCCCTCCTTTGTCATTTTGCCTTCCATTCGCCCCTAGCGTTTCGGCCCCTCCGTGGTCATTTCTGAAACTTCGTCCCTCTGTGGTTGTTCTAGGAATTTCATCTATCCCTGGTTTTTTCTGAAACTCCATCCCTATGTGGCCATTTCCAGAACTCTATCCTTCCTTTTCCATTTTTCCTTCCATCCGCCCCCGGCGTTCTGGTTCCCAGAACCCGGCCCCTTCGTGGCCATTTTCGGAACTTCGTCCCTCCGCAACTATTCCGAGAACTTCGTCCATCCCTAGCTTTTTCCAAAACTTCGTCCCTCCTTTGTCGTTTTTCCTTTTGTTTGCCCCCGATGTTTCGACTCCCACAACCAGCCCCTCCATGGCCGTTTCTGAAACTCCATCCCTCCGTGGCTGTTCCAGGAACTTTTTCCATCCCTGGCTATTTTCGGAACTCCGTCCCTTCATGGTTGTTTCTAGAACTTCATCCCTCCTTTTCCATTTTTCCTCTCGTCCACCCCCAATGTTCCGGGTCCTAGAACCCGGCCCCTCCGTGGTCATTTCCGGAACTCCGTCCCTCCACGGTTTTTCTGTGAACTCTGTCAGTCCTTGGCTATTTCTAGAACTTCATCCCTCTATGGCCATTTTCAGAACTTTGTCCCTCCTTTTTCATTTTTCCTTTCGTCCACCCCCAGCGTTTCGGCTCCCGGAACCCGACCCCACCGTCGTTGTTTTCGGGACTTTGTCCCTCCACAAGTGTTTCAGGAACTCCATCCAGCCCTGGCTGTTTCTAAAACTCCATCCCTTCGCAGTTGTTCTGAGAACTCTGTCCCTCTGTGGCCATTTCCAAAACTTCATCCCTCCTTTGCCATTTTGCCTTCCATTTGCCCTCAGCGTTTTGGCTCCTGAAATCCGGCCCCTCCATGGCCATTTCCAGAACTCCACCCCTCCTTGGCTATTTCTGAAACTTCGTCCCCCATTCGTTGTTCGTCACCCAACTTTCGTTGGTGCTTTCGAGCTTAGCATTGGGGAATGTTCTCCCCCATTCGTTGTTCGCCTTCTGGGACTCTAAATTTCGTCGACGCTTCTAGGCGTAGCCTTAGGGAGTGTTGTCTATCATTCATTGTCCACCTTCCTTCTATCTTTCATTTGTCATCTGCCTTGGCGCCCACCCCCCTTTAGCACACATTAATGTTTATGGTCCAAATGAGCTCCAAATATGAATATGATGATCTTTTGATGATGCATGGATGGATCTAACAAGGATTTTGCAGGATTTGACTAACGTTTGCCTTGATTTGTGTATGAAAGCACTTACAGTACTTCATGTATGCAAGTTTCAAGAAGCCTACCGTGGGTCCATCAGGGAGACCCATTGAAAAAGTTGAAAAAGGAAAAGCACATAGCTCTTGTCACCATTCATTTTATGTCCATCTTTCTTCATATCACCCATCAACAGAGCTAGCATTAGAAGAAGGCTTGTGCCAAGGAATTCAATGACAAAAATGCAACGGGGTGGCCTTGAAGAAATCATAAGGGGAGTTATCCTACTTTTCACTGGATGATGATGATCTTTAAGGGATTGTCCACCCAAATTGGGGGCAACCAATCCATTGATGTCAGTTGTCAATAGGCCTATTTGATCCAATGAAGAATGTTGCAATTCCATCAAGAAAAGGGCAGCTTTCAGGCAGTTTCAGCTACAGTAAAAGGGAAATTAGCTAGAAAACAAAACTGCTATAGCACTTGGGCACTAAAAGACAAAATAGGGGGAAAAAAAAGATGTATTTTAAATTGCTGAATATTGTGAGGTAGGTGAAGCCCTAGTGTAGTCGAATCTGGGCTACACAATGTAATTCAATTCTAGCCATTCATTTGAGCTTTGGAAAACTATAAATAGAGGTCTCCCCCTCATTTGTAAATGGTTGGAGAGTTGGTGTAAAAGCATTTTGAAGCAATAGAAAGCAGCATTGCATGATTTATGGGTATTTCCTTTTCAGCTTGCTCATTATGTGTGCATGGTTCTACTTCCTTTATTAGTTTAGTCATCAGTTTCTTGAATGGAAGTGATGATGGTGTTTTCTGTTACTGTATTTGATGAATTTCCAGCCCATACTTTTGGCACTTGTTGATGACAAGTTTTTGTGCAAAGTTAGTATGGGCTTCCTTCCTTTATTGTTGCAACTTAGTTTGATTGCATGTGCATGATGTGTGTGTGTAATTTGAATATCTACAGTCCTTAGAAGATTGCATTGGTTTTGTGTAACTATAGGATCCTCTTGGCCAAGCAAAACCCAGTTTAGGGAGTTTGTCTATTGTAGCAGCCTCCATGATCACTGTTCATTCGTAGTTTCAGGTCCAGGAACCTCCTCTCTTCCCTGCTTTTTTTCCATTTTTTTAATAGGTAACCTTAGGCAAGGTTCATTGCACATTATAAAGCTAAATCTGATGTTGAAATGGAGTTCAAGACTATTGTTTGAACCTACAGCAAATGCACAACAACTCTCCCATCTTAAGAACTCCATTTGTAGATCCAACTTCCCCACTTTGTGACTCATCCATAAGACCATCTTGTGATTCCATCAAATCACATAAATCAACTGAGATATTCCAAGCACTGTCAAAACCTAACATTAGATACCTTGGGATAGTGTTCTACAATTTGACTATGGAAGATTTTCTTTCAAGAGAGGTGATGCACCTATGCATTACCTATGTTGAGAAGTGCATAAAAAACACATCAACATGAGTGAATGCTCAAAGTGTGGAGAAATTGTGAAGAGATGGCCAAAAGATGTCTAGAGATCTTGGAAACTTGAAAATGGATGAATGAAATGAGAATATGAAGGAAGAATGGAAGAAAACAGCCATATTTGGGTCATCCAGCCAAAGAAAGGTGTTACACTTTGAGCTCTAATAGGAAATGTAACATTTTTGCAAACTCCAACCATGGGAATCTTCCAGGGACATAAGCGCGTCGTGTGGGTGTCCTTGACAGAAACGCCTCCACCGACACACAAACAGGGCACCAAGTGTGATTTGAACAATGGGCTTATGTGGAATTAAGCCTTTGAGTTTGGTTTTCTAAAGTGTAAAGGGGTGAAAATTTTCTCCTATACAACAACATTTTGGAAAATGGAAGATTTCAATAAGCGATTCTTTCATCAAGGAATTCATTTTAAAGAAAATTTGACACCAAGGAATCCTTTTCGAAATAATTCACCTTATTGAAAATTAGAACATGGTAGCCCCCCCTTAGGATGGTGTGTGCTAAACAAAGGAGCACATGACATCCTAAGGAGAGAAAGGAGAGGCATAGATGTTGTGGCACAAGATTCATGGTGAGATGTATTCATGGTATGTTTTCACACACATGAGGTGCAACACATAAGAACCACAACATTAGGAAGTAGACAGGGATGAAGAAATCAAGCGATAGGGGGATCTGATGATTTGAGGTTAGATTTGTTCATAGATACAAATAATAAGCCGTATGAATGAATAGTCATTAATCCCCAAAGTGAAGAAGACAACATGAAAACAAAGTGAAAATAAAAATTAGATCAACATGGAAGAAGGCCTAAATGCCCCCAATGCTTTGCATCATCCCCAATATTGAAAAGCAATTTTACAGCATATAGAAGAATGATGATACAAACAAAAGAACTATACGTCAAATTTTCCACACCTATATCGAAGCACCTACAAGGGTAGCAAGGGTCCTCCAGGTCGGATCACAAACACAAAAATACAAGCACAAGGGAACACAAACATACAAACAAATCTACTCTACAGATAAAGAAGAGGTACCACCCTAGTCCTCATAACCAACAGGTCATCCTACTCCCAATCTTAGATAATTGTAAGGGGAAAGCGGATGGGCCTACAAGGGTACGATAGCAAGGGTGGTACACTCTGACTCACTTGTAACAAGGGCCAAGGAAGAAGGCCCCTCAAGGTCTTCTTCACCAAGCTCATGTGAAGCAAAAGTCATCGATCTTGTAAAGTTTGAAGATAGAGTCAAGATACCATCCACCAAATTGAACATGCACTTTACTGGAGTTCCATGTGTCAATCAGGTGGGAGAAGAATGAGACACATGAGAGTCACTACCAACCTCGAGAAGAGGGGAAATGACTAGCTTTGGAGATGTAGGGGTCACCTCCGTCATGAGGATGTTGCAAGCCAAGATAGAACCAACTTTCAAATAAGGCAAACCCTTCTTCCAACCTCGACTCACAACGAGGTCATCCTCTAGCTTGTGCTTTAACAAAGGATGTGGAATCCTCACAAAAGAAGCATAAATAGAGGAGGAAGAAGACAAAGCTGAAAAAAACACCATCGTTGTATTCAACATGTCTATGGGCTATGAGAAAGGAGGGATGTTCGAGAGGGACATCAACAAAGGGGGCTCCATAGAGGAAGAAAAAAAAACTTGCACCCTTTTGGGGTGAACCTCATCAAGGCCCGTTGGAGGAGTCAAAAGCAAGATAAAGGCAATGAGAACTAAGGAAAAAACAACAAAAAAAAGTGGAGCAACAATAGAGGATACAGAGATAGATGCCACTGGCTCCCCCTCCATCTTCTATAAGGTGATGTGTTCCATGGCTAGAGCCTTTCACCTACACTTGCACTCTTGTGCAAGCTGGTTATGTCAGATGCGGGTACTAGAAGATGTGGCCTAAGAAGAGATAGAAGGCTAATGCTCAATTGGAGGAGTATCCTTCACAATCATTTCTAGTGGAAGGATGGTCTCCTAAGAAGGAGTAGGAGGAGGAAGCACAAGAGTAGAAACAACCACAGGATGAGAAGCATACACAAGCACATTGGTAGTGGGCCTCTTCCTGTTCTTTTCCCTAGGGGTAGGTGGAGGAATAGTCGAAGGTTGTGGAGGCCAAGAAGCTAGAACAACCCTACAAGAAGACTTCCCCTTGCCATAGATAGTGGGTCAGGGAATCGTGGATAGCACATGAAGCTCAAAAACTTAACGCTTCACTTTTTGTCATGTGGTCACCATCACACTTCCCATGCAAGGCACAAGAGTAGGAGTTGAAGATGCCATAGCAGGACAATAAGTAGAAGCAAATAAAACCATAGACATAGAAGGAGAAGGCTCTAGAGCAGGAGCAAGCTTCTCCTTTCCCTTGGGCAGGGAAAAAGAGGCAACTCATTGATGTGCTATCAAAGAGGATTTTATAGAGATAGTGTAAGGAGATGTCGAATAACTAACCTTTGGCACTGAGCCCCTAGTCTTATATTTAACATATGCCTCATATAAAAAATCTTCCCTAGGAGGGAGAGGTCCAATCGGGGTAGGCCAAAAGTGATCTAGTGAGAAGCCCCCACATGACACCAATAACTTATAGCTAATGTCATGCACCACATGCACACTACCTTCATGGGGGAACTTTAAGCATTTATGGACTATAGAGGCGATGTCATTCATAGAGGCTAGCCATGAAATGCCTAGCCTAACTTTGAATAGGTCAGACTTTGGGATTACAATAAATGACACATTGACAGCCTTAGGTCCTACCAAGATTGATAAAGAAATAGTGCCCATAGGGGAAATAGAGAGTCCATCATGGATATAGAGAGTGGTTTGCGACTCTTTGTATCTCTCCTTATATAAGTTTTTTATGAATATAGTTTCCTCCATTATCACATTAACCCAACTCGTCGGATCAACTAAGATTCCAGTTATGACATTTCCATTAATCTGAGCAGGAATGTATAATGGGGAAGGCTCTTTATTTAGTGGCTCATCATGCGAGGTGAAATTTATATCTGGGATTGCACTTGCATTTTTAGGAGGAGGTATACACGTGAACAAGACCATGTTTATGTACTCAAATGGAACTAACTTAGAAGATGTAGAAGATTGTGTTACTAAATTTTCAGAATGAGAGGGAAACAGATAAGTGTAAATTTGCAACTCAATGTTAGCCTTGGCTATAGATTTATTATAATTTTGTTTTTTCCCATCAAGACGAATAGTCCCATCATCAATGTGGTCCTAGATCTTGTGATGCAGGTGCACACATCACTTGGTGTCATGTTCATGCACTCGGTGGAATTAACAAAAGTGTTGCTCATCATACCACTCAAGATACGACTCGATCAGAGGTCGGGGTTCTAACAATGTCAAAACTTTATCTTTTAACAACTTCAAAATGGTAGTGTAAGATTTAGATAGTTTTGTAAAATTCCTATTGCACCCTAGACCCTTGTCTTTGGATGTAGAGACCATGTTTGCAATAGCTTTATTCTTGCCAGAAAGTGACACTACAGATTAGGTATCGGGATGAGAGCATGAGGATGAACCCTCGAATTGTGCAACCATCTGTTGTTATTCACATAATGCAACACATATGCATGTAAAGGAAGGGTACTTCATCAAGGTGAACTTCTCTTGCTACTTCTTTTGCAAGTTATAAATGAAGACCTTTTGAACATCTCAGTTTGGTAAAGGATGAGAGATTTGTGAAAATAGCACTTGATAGTGAGCGATAAAATCATTTACCTTTTCGTGGTCCCCTTGCATCGAACGAGATCTGAAAAGGTCATCTTGGGTCCAATGTTAGCTCGGAACTTCCTCAAGAACTAGTTTACAAACTAATCAAATGAAAAGATAAAGTTATTTGATAAGTAATAATACCACTCAAGGGCAATGTCCTTAAGGGATATTGGAAAGAGATTAGTCATTAAAGCATCATGATGAAAATAAATTAGTGTGCATAGCATTAAATGCTAAAATGTGCATTTGAGGATCTCCATGACCATTATACTTTTCAAATTTTGGAATCTTTATCCCCTAAGGGATAGGAGTGTTTAGAATAGCAATAGATAGAGGCATATGATGGAAGAAAGGTTGGAAAATAGGTTGAGAGGTAGAACTAGATAGGTTTGCTAACTGGTTTTGCATATGACCCATGTTCTGCAATAAGTCGTTTAAGACAAGGTCAAAGGATGAAACATGACCGACGGAACCTCCACTAAAACCACTAGAGCCACTAGCCCCCATACCAGTAGAGACCTTGCCATTGGAACCAATATGGGCTCCAGAATTACCTCTAGGAGCATTAGGAGTGATGAAACTAAAAGCCAAGGGTACCTTACTTACTTTAATGGTGGGGGTTGGTTGAGGACTAGAGGCAACATTAACAAAAGGGCTAGTCTTAGCCATACATACTGACACCTTAGACATCAAGACTTGTAGTTGTCTCTTAGTGATTTCAAAGCCACGGTCTCAGGTGATGCTTGGATTAGGATTGTAGGATGAGATGTGAGTTTCCACAATGTCTGCAAGGCCCCAAAGAAATTTTATACCTCTCTGGTTCTTGTCTAACATAGCTCTCAAGCTGTTAACAATCGTAGCTACGTTGGTAAGTTTTGGATTTCTCAAGATACTTCTCAAACTCCCCAAGCCTTTTGTCTAGGGAAATAAGTTGCTTTGTGGGAACTTTGAGAGCATTGTCTTCCTCCACAAATGAAGCAAAAGGATAAGTAGGAGGGGTAGGAACATATGCAGCGGCCTCTCCAAAGGGACAGGAGAAACTAGTAGACATTCCTGAAACTATTTCCTCAAAGGTACGACCAATAGTGACCTTCTTAGAATCCATCTCTATATGTTGTAAACTCCTTCTAACAATGTGCCTGAAGGTTGTAGTATGAG
The DNA here is from genome assembly GCA_007115665.2 of Sequoiadendron giganteum. Classification (NCBI taxonomy): domain Eukaryota; kingdom Viridiplantae; phylum Streptophyta; class Pinopsida; order Cupressales; family Cupressaceae; genus Sequoiadendron; species Sequoiadendron giganteum. The sequence goes on from CM021109.1 coordinate 583,150,049, forward strand.
TCGTAAATCTCATAAAGCTTCATGACACATGAATCCATAATGCACCCAAGACACGAGAGAAAGATATCTAACACGAAGAAATGAAAACAAGAATTTCATGTTGGGTTCACCAAAAATGTAGAGTAGGGGGATTCATCACCCCAAGGCTCCAAGTCATAGGAGAGCCTCAAGGAACGAACTACCCTAAACTACCTCAGGTTGATCAAACAAATTAAGAACTTAGGAGAAATGGGTTGAAAAGGAAGGGAAAACAAGACTCTATTTCCCTTCTGCTAATGACATGTGTTTTTAGAAACCAAGTGAGCAGACTTTAAGGGTTTCAAAATGAAAATTAGGCAATTCCCTATTTAAGGATGGTAGCGCAAGAACCAGACTTCAATGCACTGCATTGGAGTCTCAGGGACATGCTTGCGTCTTGTACAAATAGAGGGTCGATTGACAATAAAAACACTCAAGGTCTACTTATGACCCGGATATTGGAGTTCTATAGTTTGATAGGAAAATACAAAAATAGAAAATACAACAAGAAGAATAGTGAAAATGATTATTCTAATGATGAAAAATGATAAGGAAAGAGTAGGAAAGATACCATTTCACACAATCCAGTTATCTAGCTAGTTTTGAGCGGACGAACCTACACCTATACACACAAACACAAGAAAAAAAACTGGTTGTGTTTTGAGGTCTACCTCAATCATACCCCCATTTTGGTGTTCCCACCTCCACAGACAACCAAATATGCAATGATATAGAGAAAAAGTGATAAAGGAAAGAATGGAAATGACACAATAAGGTAGAGAGCAATCAAAACCTGAATATTACTCTACAAGATGATAGATGCAAGTAAATGAAAAGACACAATGTTACCTTCCCTACTATAAGCACTCAAGGCCGATAGAGGGAAGAAGAGAACACCACCATGTCGAGGAGATATAACTTCACAAACTTTCAATGACAATGGTGTTGAAGCAAGAAGACACTATATAGACCAAGTAGAAAGTCGGTAGCAACAAGATAGAGAAAGAATGATCAATAAGAATGAGAATATTGAGCTTGAGAGTAAGAGAAGTGAATAAAGAGTGTTAGAGAATGTAAGAGAGTGAAAGAATGAGTTTGAATGGATAAAATGAAGGCCAAGAGTCATTTTTTGTCAGTCAAAACCCAACAAAGAATGTTACATTTGTGACCAACAAGGAAACGTAATGCTTCTACGGATTCCAGAGGTAGGAATATGCTAGGATGTCTGCATGGTGTGTGGACATCTATGTGGCACGTGCATGTCCCAGACAAATATTCCTCCACCAGCACAAAAAGACAAGGACACATGGGAAGATCAAGAAGACAATGATGGGTTTATACATCATCGTACTTGTACTTCTAAAGTAAGGGTAAATAAATGGGAAATTTTCCTAGGGTGCAAATTTGCACCATTACATATGCATTTGACATAACTGCATTCAAACATATCTTGAT